>BRDA01009131.1:15835-26256 GCA_036984385.1 Crenuchus spilurus
ATGTATAAAATACACACAAT
This sequence comes from Crenuchus spilurus, assembly GCA_036984385.1. Lineage (NCBI taxonomy): Eukaryota > Metazoa > Chordata > Actinopteri > Characiformes > Crenuchidae > Crenuchus > Crenuchus spilurus. The sequence continues at coordinate 15,856 of BRDA01009131.1, forward strand.
TATTAATAATAAAAAAAGACTCAAAATGCAAAACAATAATTCACGTTATTGTGACTTCATTTACTTTTTTTTTTTTAAACAGGCATAATTATTACTTTATTTAACACTTCATAACAAAAGAGAGGGGAAGCTTCAAATGCAAATTGCTAATTCTAATGCAATTAATAATTTTTTTTTAATTTAATGGGTTTAATTTAATTTAATGGGTAGAACACACATCCTCCAGGCACACAATGCAGAATTCACCTTCATCAGAGGAGTTTTTTGCTGGATTTGGTTTTTTTTTTTCTTTCTCTTAGTTTTAGACTTGCTTTTCTCAGCCTCCAGCTGTGTTTATGGGAGTATCTGTAAGGACAGCAGTTTCTCTTCTTTTTCTCTCCTTTGTGATCTGCTTTCTTGGTCCAACTTTTGGATGTGGACAGATGGACCAAGGTGAAAAAGTTGTATCCATAGACGATACATAGTTAGTTATCTTTGTTTTTAAATTATAAATGAAAGTAGCTGACTTCTTGATCCTTTTATCTTACAAAACAGTGACTCTAATAATACTAATTTGGATTCCTAGACATTTGATCTCAGGACAGCATCCAAAAAAATACATCTGAGAGAAAAGTTAAATTTTTACCTTTAAAAAATCACATTTGATGGTAACTTTTCTGGGAGTTTCAAATGTGGCTCATTTTTTGTTAACAAGAAAACAGCTTAACTGAGGATGTGCACAGTGAGTGTAATCACTCTAGGTTGTTTCTGATTCAAGGAATTGAAGGTGTTACAAGTGTCCCTGGTCTCCCCAACACATAAAACATCAATACAGGTTGTTGGGCTTACGTCTCTCCATCCAGGCCCTCGTCCAGTTCGATGATGGTCACAGTCTGGTTGTAAACAGCACTCTGAAAAGAGTTGCCCTGTTGAAAAAGTGTTGAAAAGCATGTTACTATCATATCTCATACATCTGTAAAAAAATAATTATGCTTACATCTGCAGCCATGGTGTTAATAACTGCGCTGTTGATAATATTACTATATTTTTACTTGAAGTACCAAAAACATATTGTATGTATGGACAATCCACAGTGTACCTCACTGTCCTGGTAGTTCAGCAGAATGACCAGCCCAAAAGGACGACCAGCCATAGGCTGAGCAGGAATGAAGGAATATTCAAAAGATGCTTGCTTCTGAGGCTTGATCACTGTATCCAGAGGCAAGGCTGTGAACTACAGAAAAATGGCAAAATAATCATTTTAATAATAATAATAATAATAATAATAATAATAATAATAATAATAATAAAGCAAATAATTATATAATTAACAAAATAATCTGTGGACTATATTAAGTGATTAATCTAAAAGCTTGTAATGTCAAATTATCTACATTTTTGTGTTTATTATACTATAAAATAATATAAAACAACATTTAACACTAACCACTGTATTTACAGTAGCTACACAGAAACTGAGATTAAGATACCACTCCATTGACCAACTGAACACATTTTTTAATTCTTACTAATTTCTGAAAAAATACATTTCATTTTTAGCTAAATTGAAAAATATATTTAGCAAAAGAATATTATATGCACTGTATGTAACTTCTGGTTTTATTTCTTCCAAACAAAATTTGGAAATTTCAATTAATCTGATTTATTTACGGGTTTAGTGAAGGTGGGCCATTATGACCCTTAGAAGAAGGGGAGTATACAGAATGTTAAAACTACACAAGAGTTAAGATAGCACTAACGACAGACACATCTTATGCTGTGATAACATCATAACATCCTTAATCATCAAGGTTTGCGAAGCAATAAACGTAACAAGATTCATTATGTAAGGTTTTACTCTTTTCAGACTCTGCAGAAGAGTCTATTCAAGCAAAATGTACTCAACTCACATTCTGAATGTAGAACTGGAAGTCCTGGGGATAACGGAAGGAGGCTTCCAGAGACTGCACAGTGAAATCCTGGCTGCCTTTATTGGTGAAACCCACCAGAAACTTCACAATCTCATTTGCAGGGAACTCTATGAAAACAAAATGCACATTCTTTCAATGACCAAAGCGGCACACAAAAATCCATAAACAACATGGACTGATCTGATTTAACTGTGTTATGTGTTAAATATATTCATTGTTGACCTTCTCCTGTGACAAAGATGATGGTTGTGTCTGCATCTGGGTGGGACATTACATCTGTAGCTTGGGAATCTTCATCCACATCATCAACATCATCTGCATCCTTGGGAAAGAATTGTTTAGTGTGTATTGTTAGCTTGCTCATCATACGTGGATTGGCAAAAACTGGTCGATAACCCCTCCCCATTCAGAGAAAAAAAATCTTACTCCGTCTCCTGTTTGAGTTTCTTCCACCAGTGCTTCATCTTCATCCTCTTCATCTTCATCTACTGCTGTGTCTGAAGTATCATCTGCAACATCATCTGCTGGCTCAGGGTCAGTGTCTGCAAATGCTCTCCCTGTGTGTGTACAAAGCATGTTTATGGCCTAAACATCATCATTTCATTTTTAGTTTTGCTTGAGTGCTTCAAGGCTAAAGTAGCTCAAAAGCAATGGATGTCTATGTCACCAGAAACTGTAGCTATCTAAGACTATGACCCTGTTCATAGCAAATCTTTTCAAATCCTCCCCAGGTGCTACTGAACCTGATATACTAAGACTGAGACAGACACAGGAAGAGTTTTTATTCTCAGGTCATCACCCTCATAAGCAGGTGACTACCAATACCATCAAACAGAGCCACAGCTACCCCTGATAGTTATACTCATTATAACACTGTACATAATAATTAATTCCCAAACTTATGTGAATTGCATTACAATGTTCATTACCTGTCTTCATGTAATCTGTATGTTACCAGTGCATTGCATATTCTGTAATTATATGCACATTCTCTAATATTACTTCTCCCTGTACTGTCTGAATATACTGTGTGTACTGTGTACATTGTGCATTGTCTGTAAATTATATGTACATTATCTGTATACTTTTATATATTAATAATACTAGAGAGACAAGAACCACGTGAAACAAAATTCCTTGTGGTTATCAACATACTTGGCCAATAAATCTGATTAACAAAAATGCAGTTTTTGGAAGCTAAAATGTGAGTTACTAATTATTTGAGCTTAAACCAAGAATGTTTATTATATATTTTTACTACACTATTCAATGTGATCCATATGTGATAGATCCATAGCAAATATATTTTAGGTATCTGGTCAAAAGATTTTTAAAAATAAAAGAATAACATAGCATGAAATAAAATACAATAAGGAAGTAATGCTTTGAACAACACATTGACAACAATGACAATATAATGAAAGAATTGGGATAAAAAAATACACATTTAAGAAACAAGTGAATAAGTTTTAAAGTAAACTTTTTTTAGTAACAGTTTATCCAGTTTTACATATAAAACAGCTTTAAAATACAATGTAAATGTATGTTTTGGCCCACTGATTTTCTGCACAAGAAGTCAGTCAGACGCAACACGTTATAAGCTCCACTGAGGGGCTCCGTGTAAGAGATAGGACACGTCACCGAACTGAGCCAGTGAGAGTTGAGCTGGAGAAGATGCCTGTTTATTACTCTTCAGCATGAAAATGAAGTAGAATATCACACGTAATCCGATATAAAGCTATAAAGAAAGGTACCTGCAATAGTGTATCACTGCAGAGGAGAGTGAACGAGGCGTAGTGAGGAGAAAACTTAATGCCACGTCAGTCTGTGTCTCAAACAAACTCAACTAATGAGGACGAGGAACAGAAGTTCAAAAATAGTTAATTACTCACCGTTAGAAATAAGGCCACAGGGGAAGGCCAGGAGAAACACCAGGAGTAGTTTTGACCCGAAATGAAACATTTTACAGTCGCTTCAGTGTGTATATGCAGCTCCGTGTGTGTGGAGAAAAAGAAGGAACACTAGAGGAGGGGTCTGGACTGAAAGGCTGGAGGGAACGCCCACACACGTGACGTCACGATGGTTCTGAAACATGGAGGTCTGCTATGCCGAGTTATTACAGCCATGCTAATACGCCCCTAGAACGTCTAGCTAATGTTTTTAACATGCTTGATTATTTATCCACGAACAGTCTCATACTCTTAACCAAACGTGTCTCTAATTTTACTGGAACTTAAATCACTTCTCTATGTCTTTTAACTGCTAAAGAAAGTGGTAAGACTATAACCAGACCTTTCTATATATATATAAAACTTGCTGTCGAAGTTAATTGGTAGTTGAGGTGACTTGAGTGAAAGGTGCTATAAACATGTAACTGTAAGTAAGAGACTTTCGGATGATCTTGCTTTTACCAAGAAAGCTCCATGTATGAACTCCATGTATAATCAAAAAGATTATATGGTACCCTACCCAGCAGGCACAGCACCAAATTGCAATGTTATATCAATGCTGCAAGAATGTAGACAATGTTGTCAGAATGTTGTCACAATATCACCATGTCTGCTGGGTACCTCTACTTTAACTGTTTTCATTGGACAATACATCATCAGTACCCTGAAACCTTGAAGAAACACTAACAACATTAAGATCAGTTTGCTGAAATGCCTAATGGTGGTTGGTGGTTCACTTTCCACAAAAACATTGACTTGGTTGCTTGGGTCTTCACACTGACATATATGTCCCACATCCAACAAATTGACTATGCAAATTAACATACCTCCAATACTTTGACATGCCCCATTGTTAAGAGATAATCAATGATGTTTGCTTTCATTTGCTTTATTCTAATAGATCATATAGCAATGGAAAAAACTATAAAAAAAACCCTCATGAATAAAAGAAATCATTGTCAGCACTTAACAACTGACTCGATTCTTAACCTCTTCTACATATCCCAATAAAAAAGGTACAACCAAAACAAGCATTATCCAACCACATTACACATATGTGACCCCGCCAGGGAAAACCAGACCAAAGTCACTTGGCAACTTATTGAGATATCATGTCAATATCATGTCACTCACATTAGTGACAAAATTTAGCCACTCGTATTATTGCTGTAAATGAAAAATAATAGTCTCAGAAATCTATCGGAGTACATATTTTGATCAAAAACAAAACTTAAATTCACAAAAAAGTTGTTTTGAAAAAAACAAATTTTGAAAAAAAAGAATGACTTTGACCGGGTTTTCCCTGGCGGGGTCACATATTATACAGTATACACCTATAACCATCCCACATATCTGGTACCACTACCCAATAGTTCCAGCTCTTGCATTTTACCACATACATGCGTGCAGAAATACCTCAACATATCCCTAGAGGGTATAAATATTATATACTACGTTTTCTTCACTCCCTTCTTTATCTGATTCTTCTCTCTCTCCTTTTCTTTCCTTTTCATCTCTAATATCTTTGTCTTCTCTCCCCCCATATGTAACATGTCACTGACTGTTAACCTCTTTGATTGTTACTTTATTATAAAACCACAAATAAAGATGAATTAGTCCTTCGAGTGAGTGGGGGTGCAGCCAAAAAAAATAAAAATAAAGATATTTGCTTTATCTGACCGTGGCTATAATGTTTTGGCTCATAAGAATATACTGTAAATCTGTGATGAATAACAATTTTTTATCCGTTTTTAATTGGTGAATTGCACACCAGTGTTGGTATAATATTATTTGGTGGCTAAAATGTATATAAATTAAACTTTTGTAATTCACTGTGATATTGTGCACAGATACTAGTGAATGTTGAACGTTTCATAATGCCTAGGTTTTCAGGATTTTTTGTGGTTCTTGTGAGCTCTTCAGAGTGTTCAATGGGGTTCTTTTTTGTGTTGAATGTTTCTCTGTTGTGTGGAAAAGTACTGGACATGTAAGACACAAAGTATGTATAATACTTCATAAAATTCACATTATGTGCTTTAAACAGTAATTTGTATTTTTTGTTTCAGCTGAAATATAACCAGTTATTATATCCTTATTGGGTGTATTTTTTTCTGTATTGTATATTTAAGTTTACATTGTGTGTATCAGAGTATATTGCTACAATACTGTAAGGATCACATAATGCATAGTGATGCATTACATAAAATTTTGCCTGCAGACAGCAAATTTCCTTCTGGGTGTAAATGTATCATTGGAAGGGATGTGGTTTTCTGCAGAATTGCTTTGCTGATTGCGTTCATGAAAATGTAGGGTTTACATCCTGCAACAAAACCTCTGATCTAAACTCTGACTGCCTACACACTCACAGCATCGCTTTTAATCTTGATTTGGAATATTTCAAACTTTAGTGGGTAATTGTAAGTCTTTACTATATTAGACATTTTTTAGTAAATACATAAAATACAAAATACAGATTTAATTTCTGGGCATGACAAAAAATTGTAATGCGAGCCAGACTACTGGTAAGTTGCCGTTGATGTCTTAACACTATATTTGACTATTTTACTTATCATGAGAACATATTTATCATGAGAGTATTTCACAAATTGTAACTTATTTTACTGTATAGTATAATGTATTAAATGTGATTATCTAGGCTTTGGGGGATTCTGTGGTTCTCATGAGCTCTGGGGTGTCTTGGGAGTGGTCAGTGGGATGCTAGTCTTTTCTCTGTGTTGGAATATTCTCTGCTGTATTCAAAAACACTGGACAGGTAAGTTACATAACGTTTTCCATACCATAAAATCCTCATCATGTGTTTAAAAACTATAAGCCAATTGTTTGCTTTCTGGGAATCTTTAATCTACTTTAATCTACTTAAAAATTACATTCGCAATACTCACACATACAAAAAAACTATTGCAATACTGATGTGATATAGGGAATATTAACCAATTTCTCTGAAATATTTGTTAAATTCTAGCAATCTGGTGATCAACAAACATGGCAATGCAGGCTGTTCATAAATTTAATACATTTTGATAGGTCTTTTTCACATCTTTTGTTGGCTAGCTGGACATAAATGCATTTATTTAATCAGACTGTCCTTTGATGATGATCATTTGTTATATGTTATATGATAATAAGTCATAAATATTATGGATTATAACCAATTTAATCAAAATCCACTTAGTGATGCCCCAAAGACAAAGTGCATGCTGGTGTTACCAGTACCTGAGAACTTGACAATAATAATAAAAACAAAGCAGAACAGAAAAATACTAACATTAAAATAAATATGAGCCATATTAATACAGTCAGTATTAATTTAATGTATGTGAATGTATTTTTTCAACCCTTCTCAAGTCACAGTATGTATTAGGCACATAGCCTGCCATACAAATTAAAAAGGACAATTTATTATCTGTATTTTTTAAAAGCTGATTTATTTTCTTTCTCATTGTGTTGTGACTGATCAAAATCTCTATCAATTAATCTTTTTATTCTCTGGTGGTGAAACACTGCTTAGCCACTATTGTTATCAAGCATCTAGTGGATGATCCAACTATGGCCAAGCATGTGTGCAAAGAAACTATGGAGCATGTCATTTTCTATCCACTTTCAAATCTGAAAACAAAGTTTCTGTAGAATTGTATTAAAAATAATTAATAATAATAATAATAATAATAGTAATAATTAAATACAAATATATTTAAAATTGCAACATTGTTGTATTTGGAATGCATTAAATATTATTTTGAGTAAATATCTTCTGTGAATAAAGTCATAAGGTAGATTGTACAGTCACACTTAAAAGTTTGCGAACCCATTCAATTTTTCAATATGTCTGCATAAAACTCTTTCAGATTGTCACACAAGTCCTAAAAGTAGATAAAGAGAACAAATTAAAACCAACGAGACAAAAGTATTAGACACTGTTATTTATTTATTGAGGAAAATGATCCAATATTACATGTTTGTGAATGGCAAAAGTATTTCTAAAGATTTTGGACTCCACCAATCCACTGTCAGACTGTCATTGGACCATCAGCTATCCAGATGGACAGTTGGGGGGGTTTAACTTTGTCTGTATGGGTTAGGGTTAGGGCTGGGTTATTAAAAAACCCCACCACTAGAAGCCACTGGGTTGGACTTCAAGTGCAGTAACAAAAAAATAAAAAGGGGAAAAAACAAAAGCACAAAACAATAAATGGCACAACCGGGGATTCAAACTGGTGCGTGGGCTGAAAAACCACAGTATACTACATTTTACCTGCAGTATCACTGAGCTAAGGAGTGAATGTAAACATCCTTCACTAAAGACAATATTAAGGGGAGAAGGTTTGCTGCATGACCTAGCAGCTGAACCAGAAAAACATCTCCTAAACAAACATGCGCCGAGGAAATGAGGCACTACAATCTACCAGGTACAACTCCACAGCTAGGCCTCATGCAATTGAGCACTTTTGTCTCACCATTCCTACAGGATAAGCATTTTGGAAAGGATTATCCTAACCACACCTGGTTTAATAATACAAGGAGAGTATGGAAAAAAATGCATTCCAGCATAAAAAACTAATCCCATCTGTGAAACACAGTGGTGGTAGTATCATCGTTAGGCCTGTTTTGCTAAATCTGGACCAGGACAGCTTGCCATCATTGATGGAGCAATGACATCTGAATTTTACCAGCAGTGTCTGAAGGAAAATGTCAGAAAATCTGTCTGTGACCTGAAATTCAAGAGAATTTGAGTCATGCAGCAAGACAATGAGGATAAACTCACCAGTCATTCTATCAAATAATGGTTAAAGAAGAAGAAAGTTAATGTTTTGGAATTGTAAGGTTATTTGTAAGTCAAGTCATAGTCCTGACCTTAATCCAGTAGAAATGTTGTGGAAGGATCTGAAGCAAACGTTCATGGATTCCTTCCAAGCTGATGTACAGGACTGATTAACAATTACTGGAAATGTTTAGTTGCAGTTATTGCTGCACAAGGGGGCCACACCAGATTCTGAAAGCAACTGAAACTGGTACATATGTACTTTTGCCACTCACAGATGGATCACTTTCCTCAATAATAAATTATCCAGGCTAATATTTTTGACTTATTTGTTTGGTTTGGTTCTCTTTTATGTACTTTTAGTACTGTGACAATATTTTATTCTTTTACGTTGATTTTACATAAAGTTATGTTGTCCTTATTGGAGAAAGTGGAGAGTTTGGAAAATGGAAAAGGAGGTCTACCCTCTTTTTTATATAGTATAATCACCTAGCTACATGATTATATTGTAGAATAAAAAAATACATTTGAATACAACTTTCTATTCATCAAGATACTATTTGCAGGTACCCTTTAGTGATAGACACTTACTATTTAATTTGTAAAATGTATATATTTTTTATGAGTATTTCTTTCCACTCCTCAGCCAGAGGGAAAGCCTTCCTACCACGTTTCCGGAGGAGGTATGTCTTCATCTTAAAGCTTAAACTCTGACTTAAACATGCAGCATGTGATCTGATTAAACACCCAAATTGTGAAGTAGAGAAACAATGAAATAGTACACGTTATCAGTTCAATCAAATATTGTTTGAAATTAAATTTTAATTTTAAGTTTGTTTTTTTAGCTCATGTTTCATTGCTAATTAATATATATATATATATATATATATATATATATATATATATATATATATATATATATATATATAAAGTGGTTTTACATATTTTTTAATTTTTTTATTTAATTAGCAATGAAGTGTAAGTTCATTGTTTCAATTAAAAAAATGGGCATTAATGCTTTGATCAACATCAAACCATCAACGCTTTTAAAAGCACAAGTATTTGTTGGTACACTCTGTTCAAATGACACATTTTGCTTATTTTCTAAGTGAAAATAAATGAAACATACATTCACCTGTACAGGAAATGTAAATAATTTCTGCATATTTTAACACACAATTTCTATATTTGTGTTGTATCTAACAGTTCTAACAAGTCTTTGTTAAATAAAAACAATATTTAGTGTATTAAAACTTTTACACAAGTCACATTTTATTTTTTTCTACATATGAACTTCAATAAACAAACTATAACTATTGAGCCTTGCTGGTAACATGATTTAATGAACTGAGATGGTTTCTTTGCATAAGATGGTATGTTGTTGTTTTCTTTTGACTATAACATAGCATAAGTCTGAAACGCAGGGACATGGAGGACAATCCCATCTATGGAAACATCACCTACACACAGACAAGTAAGGCTCAGAGAGAAAGAGAGAGAGAGAGAAGGAGTGTGTGTGTGTGTGTGTGTGTGTGTGTGTTTGCATTGACTTTTTTTGCACAGAATTTTGTGAGGAGGGCAAAAGTAAAATCTCAATTTCTATGTTCACCTTCAGGAGATCGGAAAGAAGAACATACCTCACAAGTAAGACTTCCCTATATTTTTGCCATTTTGAACTTTAAGTGTTTTTTTTCTTTTGCTGCAGTGTATGTATTGCTTAGATTTTTACAAATAAATGTAAATGTATTTAAGAACAATTACA
>BRDA01009133.1:16304-36174 GCA_036984385.1 Crenuchus spilurus
CCCCCCCCCCCCCCCCCCCCGAACCGTGCCAGGCGGCGCGAGGGCCCACTTCACTACACCTGCAGACCTAATCACTTAATTATCTAATTAAGACCTTCAGGACTGTGTGGGGCACTGGTTTAGTCCCAGTCTGGGCCCTTTAACATCTTTTAACCTTTGATTGTAGTAAAATGCCAGTAAGTCAACAGTACCAGTCTGTGCTGGTCCAGACTGCAGTGTTTCTACTCCAAATCAGGAAGAGCTTCAGCTGCATTGGGTTGTTTGATCTAAGCTATGGTCCTGAGAACCGTGCCCATGCATCCAGAATCTGTGCCCACATACATACAAAGCCTACATATGGGCACGTACACACACTTCTTGCTGAGAGGAAGTTAAAAGCAGGAAGTCCACTAACTTCTCCGCGAAGCTTTCAGAAACCGTGAGCTTATCAGACTCCTCGCTTTGTCTCTGAGTCCAGTTCGGCTCACAGTTGGCATCGGGCTGAGACGGGTGAACTGGATCTCTAAGAGAGAGGACGCACAAACACACACCTCATTACATACTATTCAAATGTAATGAAAATTAGGCAAACACAGTGTCTGGAACTGACACACACTCACTTTACAGCTCACACACACACACACACACTGTTCATATTGTGCACAGACTCCATCACTTTTGTTTCCTACAAAGCCTCTAACTGGACACAGGCAGCAGGAGAGGGGTCATGTGACCACATGACCATGGGATAAGGAAGTGAAAGCTGACTTTAGTCAAATTGGAGGTTTTGCCTTTGTGACCACATCCTTGCATCTAAACTCATTGTCCATTTTAGCTCCGCTGACCACTTTGTAGATTACAATTACAGACTGTAGTGCAGCTGTTTCTCTCTTCACCCTGTTCTTCAGTAGTCAGGACCCCCCACACAGCTGGTGGATCATTCTCAGTGATGCTGACGTGGTTTTTTTAAACATTGGGTCCACTCTGTTAGATACACCTACCTAGTTGGTCTACCTTGTAGATGTAAAGTCAGGGGCAGTTTGTTTTGGTCCTCTAGTCCTTCATTGGTGACGCTGGTGGCTGGTTGAAGCACTATTTTTACTCCAGCAGTGACACTGTCGGCGCAACACGCACTAACACACCACCACCACGTCAGTGTCACTGAGAATGATACACCAGTTCCTGAACAGGGTGAAGAAAGTACACAGAGAAACAGATGGGCCTTTTATAAATTCAGTCCCGTCACAATAGGACTTTATTTGCGTAACTTAGTACATAATTTCGTAATTATGTAAGTACGTAAAGTAGAGCTGGGCGATATGGCCAAAATGTTATCACGATAAATTTTTCTATTTTGATCAATCTCGATAATTATCACGATATAAAATTTTCTAACACTGTCATAGTTTTAAACTACATCTTTCTAAAAACATCAAACTAAATACATGAAATGTTACTATTTAAAATATTAAAATGTTTATTGCCAGTAGGGCTGCAAATCTTTGGGAATAGAAAGAATCGAGCCAGAATCGATTATTGGGGTCACAAATTGATTTTTTTTCCGATTCTTTCAAACGAATCGAAAAGAAACGAAACGAAATACTTTACCATTGCAATCTCTGCAAATCACATGAGTCATGTCAAGCCCTTTCTTGCCCGGGCCGGGTTGATGGTAAAATCCAAAGTGTTTCCAAATGGTTGCTTTCAAAGACCGCGGCTTGGCTTGCATGCCTGTACATAGCCGACGCTGCTTCCTTGTTTTGCCTAACACTACGGTGGCTGAGAAGGCACATCCGCACCCGTAAAAAAAATTGATTTTTTGAAAAACAAGAATCAATTCTGCATCGTTCAATGTGAGAAAGGCGATTCGAGCTCGAAGCGTTTTTTTTTTTTTTTTTTACTGCACCCCTAATTGCCAGAACATAATATTGTAGCGTCCGGCTGGATGCGTTGAAAGGATGGACGAGAAAGACGTTTACAGTCGTCGCTTTATTGTTGAAACTTACAGTGATTGCTGTCGGCCGCAGCCACTCCAAAATAACAACAGGCTAGAGAGCCAAGCTAACAGGCTAATGCTAGCACTCGGGCTGACTCACACACACAGCAAGCCCCGCCTCCTTCTCCTTCTCACACAAACAGAGGAGCACACAGTGACTTCGCGCTCTCTTGCCCCGCCCCACTACGTTCTCCCCCAATCACAGCTTGTCTTAAACACAACGGTGCATTTTGGCGGCGCTGGTGAGGAGGAGCTAACAAGCAGCAGTATTAGACTCTGAACTCACTGTCAAGCTGCTTAGACGTGAAATGGAAACGAACGTTAATGCTTATCGAATTCTATTGTCCCGGCTTATCATCGTCATCGAGGGAAAACTTATCGTGAAAAAAGTCTATATCGTTTTATCGCCCAGCACTAACGTAAATACAACTTAGTAGTCAAATGCCGGGGCCAGAGAGAAAAAAAAAAACTCTCCGGGCGGGTAAGGTGGCACTCTCTACCCAGCACTACTAATTAATGTCGGCTGGCTCAGATGATCCATCAGATCTGAAGATCCTGCGCTTTCCTTTGAGCACGTTAGCTGCCCGGCGACGATGTATCAGCAGCAGTTGAGAGGGCGGAGCTTAACTTCACATACATGGGAGGAGACCTGTGCTAGTCTGCATCCTCCTAGAGTTGGAGACATTACAGGTGATGGGGAGAATCAACAAATGGACGGGTCGCAAGTGGAAATGTAGTTTGACTTAAAATAGGATAAACAGACTTCACCTTTGACCTCCAATCAGCTGCTTCCCACGTGATGGCTTGGCTGCATTTCAGCTACATCACTGATAAACATCAGGAGGTCATATTACTGAATTAATGACTAGATGTCTGTATATTTCTGTCACTGTGTGCAATTGAGTGCTGAGACGGTGTCACATGACTTACTTAAAGGTTTAATATCACAGAGGAGGATGCATGTGTTTGTCTTTTGGAAGAGACCGTGGACTGAGTGTAGGGTTTCAGCCTAAGGCTCAAAGAGAAACACGAGCACGTGTACACACTCATGCACGTGCACACAGACACACCACTGTGTATATGTGTGTGGATTTGGTTACATTTGAATGCCTGTGTGCTGTTGGTTTTAGCATTTGCATCATATTTGACAGTGAAAGGGTGTAACAAAAAGACATCTGTCTAACTGACAGTCTCTCTCACACACACACACACATTCAAAGGTCAGTGAGACCTACTTCCCTAAATCAGCAGTCTCTTAACACTGGGTTTTTATTTGTGTGTGTGTTTGCTTTACATTGACGCCATTTAGAACAAGTGGTTTGTTGTCTCATTAGAAAACTCCTCCTTAAGCAAGTACAAATGAGCACTAAGGATGCCCCTGTGCTGAGGACCATGAGCGCCGATATGTAAAAGATACTAGAACAGATCAGACAGTACAGCAGGGCTGTAACATATCACACATGTTGTACTGTGCTGTTGTGGCTTTATTATAAACTCCTCTTATTTCTGTTTGGTCAAGTTGTTTGTAGACTCGTGTGTCTTAAGTGGGATTTGTGCCTGTGTGTGTGTGTGTGTGTGTGTGTGTGTATATATGTGTCTGTGAGCCTGTACGTACGTGTGTGTGTGTGTGTGTGTGTGTGTGTGTGTGTGTGTGTGTGTGTGTATATGTGTCTGTGAGCCTGTACGTACGTGTGTGTGTGTGTGTGTGTGTGAGAGAGAGAGAGAGAGAGAGAGAGATATAGGTTGTGTGTGTGTGCGCCTGTGTGTGTGTGCGCCTGTGTGTGTGCCTGTGAGCCTATACGAATGTGTGTGTGTGTGTGTGTGTGTGAGAGAGAGAGACGAAGAGAGAGAGTGTATGGCATTGTGTGTGTGTGTGTATATGTCTGTCACTGTGTGCCTGTGTAGGAGTGTGTGTGAGAGTCTGTGTGCGTGTGTGTGTGTGTGTGAGAGAGAGAGAGAGAGAGAGTCTGTCTCTGTGTGTGTTTGTTTGTGTGTGTGAGAGAGAGAGAGAGATGTATAGTGTGTGTGTGTGTGAGAGTCCGTGTGTGTGTGTGTGTGTCTGTGTGTGTGTATACTGTATATGTGTAATGCTGACTGTGTTAGAACAGTACTCTGATACAGGGTTCTACACTGTAAAAACCTGTAAAAGAGGATCTTTGACTGGAGCCCTGTTAGCGTAACTCAGTGTGATGCTAATATAAAACCATGTTTATCGTAACCATGTCCAAGAGGGTTTTCATCACAGAAAAGGGCCATTTAACCAGACAAAGAACTATTATAAGACCCGTTTAAGCGTCGAGTTGTCATGGTTCTATAAATAAGCCCTGTCTTTAATAAAGAACCTTTTAAAGAAAATACTATGAGAACACCATGTGTGGATGTGTACCAGAAATGTTCTTAAGCTGATGTAATAAAATGCATCATGTAATTTGATACCGGTCCGTTTATCATAAAGTGTTTGCATAAAGTAAATGTAAACAATGTAAGGGATGCGGAAGAATGTCGGACTACTCGGTCGTATTAAGTGATCCTGATCTTGTCAGTGGTTTACCATCTTGTTACATTTTCTCTTGAATAAAGAGCTTTATGGACCAAATTCTGTTCACTTGGCTTTTACCAAACAGAGCAGCCTAAGAACCATGTACATCTGTCCTACTGGACTTCAAGCTCATTTGTATAATATGCAAAAACTACCTTTCATGCATCTGTCCATCATATCTTCTGTTACTTGGAAATGAATAACTGTAATAGTGTAATAAGATATAATTTACTGTCTGTAATACACACACGTCTGTTCTGCAATAGCAGTCAAATTCATTCACATACAGGCTGAGTTTAACAATAGTCGCGTTTTCATTGCAGTTTTGCGCAAAACTTTATCGATATTCCGTTTTGTCGAAAAAACAATTCGACAAAACAAGTTTCGCAATTGCGGTGTTTCCATTAAATGTGAAATTTTTTTTTTATAAAATCACGTGTGAATGTTTGTTCTCGTGATAAGTCATTACAAACATGGCGGCAGTGGATGTAAACACATACTTCAGCTTTATACATACTGCTACCACGGCACTAGTGCTCATCATCAGCCATCAGAGACGGTGACTTATCGAGGCTTTGGAATGACAAGCCCCTTATACTTGGGAGCGGCTACGTATGCGGCGTTTTTGGGAAACTTTAGTCGATGATTTTACAGAAGAGCTGTGGATTCAACATTTTAGAATGACACACTCAACTTTTAATGAACTTTGTGATGCTGTGACATCTCTAGTGGAGCCAGCTGCACATTGTCCAAGGATTCTCCTTGTTATTCCAAATATTCCGCGTCATTTTCATCCTCGCACTTTCTGTTGTTGTCTTCTTCTTCGTCGTCTTTTTCGCAAATAGAAACGTCCAGTTGTTGATCACGTGACTCCCTTGATGCGAAAAAAGTTAGTTCGAGTGTTTCCATTACACTTTGCGATATAAACCAATTTCGATACGACTGAAAAACCACCTCATCTTATCGCAAAAAGACGTTTATTAAAAAACGTGAGTTTTTTCAAAATTGTCGTGTTTCCATTAAGCAAATTTTTTTCTGCAATTCTAATTTGCGATATTTCATGGTCAATGGAAACGCGACTAATATCTCTCCTTATTCAACCTATTGGCTTCAAGTATGTTATTATATGGTGCTCTTAGATAAGCTGTCGGTGAATTTAATGGGTTATGTATCATCTACAGCAAACAGCAGAATGTGTATTAGATGTGTTCTGAGATTAAGTACTGAACTAATCAGTTCTTCTTTTGTTGTTTCATTGTTTTTTTTTGTTGTTTTTTTTTTCAGGACATACAGGTTTACATACAGAAAACAATAACATTGAAAAAGAATAAGACTAGGAAAATTTAAAGATGGGGGAATACTAAGGAAAATGTAGATAAAAAGGGAAAGAAAGTAGACACTATTTATGATTCAGAAGTGTTGAAGACCGAGAAGATTTTTAAAATAAATTCAAACATGTTAAAAGTCTTTTAAGTAACTTTGGTGTCCCTCTTTTATTTTCTAGAAGCCTTTTTATCCTTAATTATTTCATTTTTGTCGTATAGTATCAATTTCTCCCATTTTTATACAAATTTTACCCACATTTTAAGCTGTATTTTTGTTTCTTTTAAATGTTATGTTGATTTTACCTCTTGTACTTTCATCTGTTGAACTATTTTCTCTTTTTCTCTTTCTCTTTGTATTTTTTTTTTAATATGTAAAGCACTTTGAATGACCGTGTTGTGGTTTATCATTCATTTCCTTAAAGGAACAGTTCAGCGGAAAGTCATATTTGCACAATTTCTCACCCTAGAAATAGTTAATGGCGTGTGTTTGGAAATCTAATTTTGCTTCTTTAGTTCAGAACTAGAGCTGTTACACTCAATATACACTTAAATAGTCACGTTTGAAGAACAACACCTCACAGACGGCATCCTAAGGCATTTTTCTATAAGACATTTACAAAAACTTTAGACGTAGTATCTGTGTAGACCTGGAATATGAACGTGATCCAAAATGAAGCAGTGAAGTTTGATTCATTTCATCCAGTTTAGTTTACTGTCTTCAAACACAGACATCGTCTGTTTACATTTTAGAGCTGATTTGACATTTGTGATTTTTTTTTTTGGGGGGGGTGTTCTTTTTTTGGGGGGTTCTAGTATTTGGAATTGTTAGTTTTGTAATTTTATCTCTACACTAAAGAAAAAAGTTAAACATGTTTCCTTTTGGACCGGAGTGGCTCAGCAGGCTAAGACGCTGATACTATGACCAAAGGATCGCGAGTTTGAATCCCGGTCATGCTGTTTGCCATCAACAGCCGGGGCCCAAGAGAGCAAAAATTGGCAGTGCTCTCTCTGGGCAGGTAGATGGGGCTCTCTCTGTTTGTCACTCTCACATTGCAATGTCATTTTCCGTTGATCCATATCCGGGTCCCTTGGGTAACAACTTAAGCAAAGTAGACCAGATGTCCCTCTACCCTCCACCTCTTCTAGCTCATATGGGAGGATTCCAAGGCCAGCTAAGAGAGAGAATCTCTCCTGGGTCTTCCCCGAGATCTCCTCACAGTTGCCTTGAAGACCTCACCCAGGAGGCATCCTAACCAGGTGCCCAAGCCACCTCAACTGGCTCTTCTCGACGTGGATGAGCAGCGGCTCTACTCCGGGTCTTTTCCGGATCTCTAAGGGAAAGACGACAAAAAGAAAGCTCATTTCAGCTGCTTGTATCCGCGATCTCATTCTTTTGGTGACCTCCCAAAACTCATGACAGTGTGAGGGTTGGAGCGTAGACCAAATTTTTTGTACCAGCATTACTTTTTTGCACTAAAACTGCGTAACGTATAGTCTTTTGCAAACGTGCTGCCACGTTCACTTCTGAAGTAAACGGGTATTTACACGATTGTTTAGATATTAAGTAAAATCAGGATATTTGTGCAGAAATGAAAACACTAAAGCACTTTTAAATCTGGCTTAAAAATTTTTAAATCCACTGTACGAGTCGAGCTCTCTTCAGTTTCAGATCATTTGATGTAAGTGACAGCTAGTCCATCTTCTTGCTAATTAGCTTGTCCTGGCCTGTGTCGATATGAAGCTGTTGTTTGTGTTTTTTGTTTGTCACAGAGACGAGGAGCGATCTCGTACGACAGCTCGGACCAGACGGCACTCTACATCCGCATGCTCGGTATGTTGGCATCTTACCTTAAACACACATTAAGCACACACACACACACACACACTGAAATGTCACACACACAGATCTGTACACAGTTTGTAAACGTTCTCAGTGTAAGAATAGGACTCTACTCATAGATCAGCTTTGATTAACTTCCATGACCATGAACATGTAGACGTATAGCACCACCATGTGGAGGTTAGCTCTTACTGTGACCTGCTTTAACCCTCTGGAGTCTGAGGGTATTTCAGACACTCTGATTAGTCTGACATGCCTTCACTTTTTTACAAATTACACACATCTAAAATTATTTTTCTCAAAAGTGTTACACAGGCTTTTGTTCAGCACAAACTCAGCAACAACAGTGTCAAAACAGTAAGAGTGTCATAAATCTATATTTTCATTAAATCTGCTCTAAACTTAGACTTTCCAAAAACCTGTTTTATCAGATGTGCTGATATGTTGTGAAAAAACACTCTAAACATTTCTAGCCAAGCCTTTTGAGCTCAGAACGGAATAAACAGAGGTGCTGGCTGGGGTATGTGGTTTTATTTCTAAAACAGAATGTGAGGCGACACTCTGTTTTCTCTTTCACTGCATACTACATTGAATATTTACGTGGATAGGTGTGAGATGAGGTATGATAAGTCTTTGTTGGGAAAAATGTGCTGCGCTCTGACTCGCACTGAGAAACAAGTGTCTGCGTATTTTAGCTACTCTCACAATAATCTAAAAATATATTTTGAATCAACCTATATATATTTTAAAAAGTAGATCCTTTAAGGTTTCCGAGGTATGTTTAGTTTTGTTTTTAGGATAAAATCTCGCAGTTATTTAAGAGTTTATTCTGAATTTTAACTTTGGTTCGCTTACTCCAGAGGGTTAAAACTGCTATATTACTGCCACCAAGAGCATGATCGTTCTGAATTTGCATATTTCAGTAAAAAATTACATGAGAAAAGTGTGGTCAGTTGTTGGGAAATTGGACATTGCTATGAGAAGATGATGATAAAAATCAAAAAATGAAATTAAAATGACTTTAAAACTACATTTAAAAGTTGTTACACTTTAACTTCTGTTAGTCTCCTTTGTGTGTACTATATTTGTGTGTGTGTGTGTGTGTGTGTGTGTGTGTGTGTGTGTGTTACAGATGTTCGAGTGAGAGCTCAGACAACTTACACACCAGAGAGACAGGAGAGAACGGAGAGAGATGAGAGGAAAGACGGATATGAAAGAACACAGAGACGACAACACACACACTTTTGCACTGACTTCAGACCTCTACAGTGTGAGTACACACAAAACACACACTCCTAAAACCCATCAGTAGAGTTTAAACCTTAGCACGTAGATGGAATTATATGACTGACAACATTGTCATCAGCGCTAAAGGTCTAAGCCTGAAACAGGACCAGTTTGATGTGTAAGATTACTGGATTACTGGAGATGATCTGTTGGTAAACAGATGTTCTGGTGTTGTTTGCATGTTTGTAAACAGGGTGTTTTGGTGTTGTTTGTGCAGCGCGGACGGACGCTGTGGGATCTGAAGCAGAGCAGCCGGTCAGAAGTGTCCTAAGCTTCCAAAAGAACCTGCACTCTTCATATTACAGCAGACATCACACACACGCCACACACCACACTCTGGACCAGGAGTACATCGGCCAAGCTAAGGTGAGCGATAAAAAGAAAAAAAAAAAAAAAACTTCTCGTTCACTGACAGTGAGCTGATCAGCTTTTGTATATTAAGTGTGTGTGTGTGTGTGTGTGTGTGTGTGATTGTATTTCTTTCTTTTGGAGACTGAAAGTCCTTATAATGGTAGGAATACATGTCAGATCTGTAAAAGTGAGGACATTTTGCTTGTCCTCATAAGAACTGTGTTGTTTTTAGTTTAAAAACTTTTTTTTAATTATAAGAGCAGAAGCTGACCTTTGGTTGCTAAGGTTAAGTTTAGGTTTAGGTTTATTTTTTACTCAGTATTACACAAGTGAATGGAATGTCCTCACTAGTATAGTACTACCAAAGTGTGTGTGTGTAACTGGTTTATTGCATGTTGTGGGGACCGAAACCTGTTTAAACACTCCGCTTGTGGGGACCTTTCTCGAAAGCAGGTCTCTGCAAAATAAATCATGTTTTCAGGTTAATCGTAAGTTTTTAAAGTTTGAGTAAGTCTATATAATGTCCCTACAATTCACAGAAACAAACGTGTGTGTGTTGTGTTTTTCATGGTGAAATCTCTCTTCTTTGGTAGTGTATGCTGCGGAAAGTTGGAAGCTGGAGCTTTGACATCTTCCTATTTGATCAACTCTCAAATGGTGAGCCCCCTGCTGGCAACTGACTGTAACTGCAGCAAAGACTCAGAAAATTGGAACATTGTGCAAAAAGTTCATTTGTGTTCACAATTTAATTAAAAAATGTCTGTAATTGTAAAAATAAATTCAAAAATAAATGTAATTCAAATGATTAGAATATTTCATTTGGAGTAAATGACTATTATTGAATAATAACATATCAATATTTTTAAAAAGGCTTGAAATGTCGCTATGTGTAATGAATATAAAATGTGATTGTTTACCTTTTTTAAAGCTTTAAACATTTTAGTAGAAGACCCTGCTTTTATTTACTTCTGGTTGTTCCCAAATCACTCTTCTGATATTATTAACAAAACATAAAAAATTTAATATTAGACATAAATAAATCACATCACACAGTGAAGAGATTATATAGCTTCTCTGTATCTTGTGTTTTATGAGTTCTACTCAAGTTCTATCTGATATAATAAGATCATCAGCCTGATCTTTTGACTTCACATAGGAAAGAGTTTGGTGGATTTAACTCTTCACCTCTTCAGCGAATACGGTCTGATTAAGCTTTTCCGGCTGGATCTGGTCAAACTGCGGCAATTTTTAGGTAAAAAACACGTGTTGAGCTTTTTTGCTCAGTACAGCTACTAATACAGATTTAAAATGCATGGAGTGAGATGTTTCATCTTGTTTCTGTTGTTCTTAGTGATGGTACATGAAGCCTATCACAGTCAGAACCCGTATCACAATGCTCTCCATGCTGCCGACGTCACACAGGCCATGTACTGCTACCTGCAGGAGCCACAGGTTAGTGTATTTTTAAGAGAAAACACCCTGTAATGGGTTTACTGCAGCCTGCAGGGCCTAAAGGTGGAGGGTTAGAGAGCAATGGAGATGTGGGAGAAGAAGAACGAGGGATGAAGCAGAGCATGTGAGTGAAGACTAATACAATGACTGAAATTACTGCGGCTCCACTCACATGCTCTGATGCAAAGAAGTGAAAGTGGCATGATTAAGACATGGTTTATACTGTTAACTCGGTGCTATGAGTGTTAGAGGAGGAGGCATAAACACTAATGCATCTAATGAATAACTGCATGCATGTCTGCATGTGTTTTCAGCTCTCAGAGTCTCTGACATCCTATGATATTCTGTTGGGTTTGCTGGCTGCTGCAACTCATGATTTGGATCATCCAGGTGTTAATCAAACCTTCCTCATTAAAACCAACCACTACTTGGCTTCGCTCTACCAAGTAAGAACCTGCTAACTTACACTGTATCTGACCAGTTAGCTGAAACTGTACTAAACCTTTCTACTAAACTGGTGAACGCAGTGCAGAGATGAACTCAGTAGGCATGTTATCAAATGTTATACAGAAAATGTTATAAAACTGTTATAAATGCCTGAAAATTCTGCTAAATGCCATTTGTTCCCTCATTTATAAGTATTTGAGAAATAATTACGTAGAATGTGGGATGACCGGAATGACCGCATTACAAACTGGTGATGGTAAAGACGTTTTTTGGGGATGTGTTGCAGGCCTGAAATGCAGGAATGGATGTACATTAATACATGAAATAATGTTGACCAGACAAAACATCATGAAATGCAATATAATGAAACTTCTAAGGGGCAGATTAATATCTGTTTGTTTATATCTGATTATATCTGATATCTGTTACAGAACACATCTGTACTGGAGAATCACCACTGGAAATGTGCAGTCAGCCTGCTCAGAGAATCAGGTCTTCTGTCCCACTTTCCGTCTGCCGATAGGTAAACGTACACTAAACATAACACATCACTTATTCACTCACTCACTCACTCGCATTCATTCACTCACTCATTCATTCTCACTTACTCACTCATTCACACTCACTAACACACTCACATTATTCACACACTCACTCACTTATTCATTCACTCGCTCACATTCACTCACTCAAACTCACTTACTCACACACGCTCACTTACTCACTTATTAACTCACTCATGCACTCATTCACTTATTCGCTCACTCAGTTATTCACTCGCTCACTCATTCATACACACTCACTTATTCACTCACATTCATTCACTCACTCATTCATTCTCACTTACTCACTCATTCATTCACACTCACTAACACACTCACTCATTCACACTCACTAACACACTCACATTATTCACATACTCACTCACTTATTCATTCACTCGCTCACATTCACTCACTCAAACTCACTTACACACTCACACACGCTCACTTACTCACTTATTAACTCACTCATGCACTCATGCACTCATTCACTCACTCAGTTATTCACTCGCTCACTCATTCATACACACTCACTTATTCACTCACATTCATTCACTCACTCATTCATTCTCACTTACTCACTCATTCATTCACACTCACTAACACACTCACATTATTCACACACTCACTCACATTATTCACACACTCACTCACATTATTCACACACTCACTCACATTATTCACACACTCACTCACATTATTCACACACTCACATTCATTCACACACTCACTCACATTCATTCACTCACACACTCACATTCATTCACTCACACACTCACATTCATTCACTCACACACTCACATTCATTCACTCACACACTCACATTCATTCATTCACTCACTCACTCACATTCACTCACACTCACTAACACTCTCACATTATTCACACACTCACACACTCTCACATTATTCACACACTCACACACTCTCACATTATTCACACACTCTCACATTATTCACACACTCTCACATTATTCACACACTCTCACATTATTCACACACTCATTCATTTACACACTCACATTCACTCACTCACATTCACTCACTGATACTCACACAGGCTCACTTACTCACTTATTAACTCACTCAGTTATTCACACACACTCACTTATTCACACACACTCACTTATTCACACACACTCACTTATTCACACACTCATTCACATTCACACACACACTCACTCAGAGACACCCACACACACGGTTCCTACAATGTGTTGCAGTGTGTTCTTCCTCCTATTGGTGTGACTTTTGAGTTCCTTT
This sequence comes from Crenuchus spilurus, assembly GCA_036984385.1. Lineage (NCBI taxonomy): Eukaryota > Metazoa > Chordata > Actinopteri > Characiformes > Crenuchidae > Crenuchus > Crenuchus spilurus. The sequence goes on from BRDA01009133.1 coordinate 29,325, forward strand.
GTTTGTTTGTCATTATTATTAAATTGGCTTGAAAAAGCCAAATTATTGTTATTCGTAATCTTATTATTATTATTATTATTATTATTATTCTATTCGCAAAATTTGAATAACTCCTCCTCCTAGGGCTTTTAACGTGGAACCACGAAACTCAACAGCATCGTCGGACCTATAGCCGACCAGGTTGCTTGTGCTTTTTGGAGCGATCGGAGTTACGGATTTTGGAAAATCCTCGTCCAAACACCAGTTTTTGGTCCCATTGGATTCCAGCAAAATGTGTCCGTAAACTTTTGTCAAAGAATTTTAAACAGCTGTAGAAGTCACAATTTTCGAGCTACAGACACGAAATTCGCACGGGACGAGAAGGGCCCCACACAGGGGCCCTTCTCGGGCTTTTTCAAGCCAATTTCAAAGTTCGTTCACGAACTTTCCCTTTCTAGTTATTATTAAATTGGCTTGAAAAAGCCAATTTACTGTTATTACTATTATTACTATTATTTTATTATGTGTTTTTTGGTCATGTAGGCAGAGACTGGAGGAGCGATTGGGTTCTTTGATTCTGGCGACTGATATTAGCCGACAGAATGAATATCTGAGTGAATTCAGAGCTCATCTGGACCGAAATGACCTACATCTGAACAACAGCCAGAACAGACACTTTGTACTACAGGTGTGTAACATACACACACACACACACACACACACACACACACACACACAGTACAGACACTTAACACTACAGGTGCAACACACACACACACACACACACAGTACAGACACTTAACACTACAGGTGCACCACACACAGACACACACACAGTACAGACACTTAACACTACAGGTGCAACACACACAGACACACACACACACAGTACAGACACTTAACACTACAGGTGCAGCACACATACACACACAGTACAGACACTTAACACTTTCTGTGTATTGAACTGATTCTGAACATCATGAAAACTGACTGTAAGAAAACGTTGATTTGAAATGACCTCGTGTAAGGCTGAGGATGTTTGAAAATGAAACGCAGGTGATTCTGCTTCATTCATTCCTCTTTTTCTCTTTTTTTCTCTTAGATGGCTCTAAAATGTGCAGATATCTGTAACCCCTGTAGACCCTGGCATCTTAGCAAGCTCTGGAGCCACAAAGTTACTGATGAGTTTTTCAATCAAGGTACATGGCACCACTCCTCATACACGGCCCCAGTGCCCATCTCTACCTAAAGAACACAGAGTAAGTGTGTGTGTGTGTGTGCAGGTGACTTCGAGAGGAGGCGGAACCTGGACGTGAGCATTCTGTGCGACAGGAAGTCAAACACTGTGGCCAAAATACAAATTGGTACCTGACGCAAACACACTGATATATGTACACGTGTGCAGATGACACAATCGTGCACACACTCACGTGCACGTCTCCTCTCTTTCCACAGGGTTCATATCGTTCATGGTGGAGCCGCTGTTTGTGGAGTGGGCTCGTTTCTCAGACACACCCCTTTCACGTATTATGCTGGCTCACATGACTTCTAACAAATACAACTGGACCCACCCACCACAGGAGAACCTGAGAGAAACCACCCAGAGCACATCCTCCAAAACTCTACCTCAGGGCGGCCTGGGGCCATGACCTCTCTGTACACACACACACACAGACACACACTGTACCTATGCCAAGGAGGGTAAGAGACTGAATCACTGCCAGCCCCCAAGAATACACACACTTACACAGACACACACATGCTTGCACACACTCCTTACGTTAACCACTAATATTTCTTATTTTTTAATAATTTATTGTATTTAATGAGCGCTTTTCTTCCTAAACTTAGAGCAATACGGAGATACCTCACACTGCCTGTTCTTCCAGTGCTCCTCGTGTGCTTCTCTTTAATTTATTTTGGGTTTGAAACGGATGATAGAGTTGAAGGGAAAAGAAACACACACACACACACACTGATTGAGTTGATGTGCCATTATACTGTACTCTATTGAACTGTACAAATGACACGTGTTACTGTTATGTGCCATATTTGACTTGTTCACTGGGTTTTAGCACACACACACACACACACTGAAGTAAGTGCACTGATTCGATTAACACCATAAAGCTGGTGTGTTCCTGTCTTTACACTGTGAAATGTGAGCAAATCGCTCACACACACACACACACACACACACACACACGCACAGCACAATACTACTGCTGACACACACACACACACACGCTTCAATCCACACACTGAATTACTGAGTGGTGTGTAGTTTTTACTTCTTATCCGCAAAGCCAGCCTGCAAAGTGTGTTTACCCAGAGAACTGCATTCTGGGAGGATGTCTGTATTACCTGAGCCGCTGAGCGTAAAGACTTTATAAGGCATTATGACAGTCAGTGAGTTATTACGCCTTGTAAAGGTCATTATGCTCCGTGCGCTCTAAAGCCTTTATAAGGGTGCTTATAAAGACTCTGAGAGGGCAGATTCAGATCTAAGCTTGTTTATAAGCTATGCACTAAGCTGTGTGACCAAACCTTTGTCACAGAGAGAGCTCAACCTCTTTCCACAGCTGCTTGCCTTCAGCGAGGAGCTGATTATTATTGTTTGGTTTTTAGATTGACACATTCCACGTGTGTTCGATGTGCCCTCGTTTCATTTTCCCGACACCCTTAAGCCTGGTTTGTCCCCCCTGTAGGCGTCGGGCACCCGATGCTTATTTACCACTGGAACCTTTTGACTCTTAGAGACTCCATACACTTACAGTAGGTTCTCTCATCATTTTGCATTTCTCTCTCCTGGCAAGCACGAGGAGGCTGAGGTTGAGTCGAGAATGCTGTTTACTATTTTGTGGGAAGTTCTTTTTGGATACAACCTTTTAACAAACCGAAGGAGCGTCGTTTCTAACGTTTTGCCAAAACTGATTTTGATACATGCCCGTTGCGGTAACGTTTTCTTTAATAAAAAGAAAATTGACAGAAAAAAAAGGACTTTGTGTTCTTTATTTTTACACATTTATGGTTTTTGGTTTGGATCACAGTGCGTAAAGCATTTGGTCGCTTTGACATGTCTGCCAGTTAATATTGGGATGCTCTGAAGAGATATTTATGTAGTTGAATCAATTCAGCTGCCAACATTAGAATATTTTGGGGAACATTGGGTCCATGTGATTAAAAATTGTTTATTTTTAATGTTTAAATTATAAATAATTTAAGTATACTGAAGACTGAGCAAGACTGTACCATGTGACCTGCATCATCCTCAGCAACGTCTTCTAACATTTTGTTTTTGTTTTCCAATACAATATATAGATGTTCCCATGCTCTCATCTTTCTCATTAAGCATGCTGGGTAAATTTGGGTCATTTATTTAACCCAGTGCTGGATTGCAACTCAGTTCCATCCTCAATACATAAAACATCTGCATCAAAGTAAGATGACTGACATTTTTTGTTTATACCAGTGTAAACTCGCTGACTGGCTCATACAAGCAGAAATCCAATCACAGCAAATGGGCGTGGCTTAGCCTTTACTCTGAGAGGATGCTGAAGTTGAACCAAAATACTTCATTATTCATAGGATTTATAGTATAAGAACAGTCTTCAGGTTGACTGGAGAAATATGTGTGAGTGCTGACAGATAAATTAGTTATGAAGCTCGTGGCTGCTCAGGATGTTTGGACAGTGCGAGAGGCTGAAACACTTCACACAGTACTGAGTAGTTGGTCAGGGTCTGCACATACATCTGTGACCACCTGAACAACATCTCTCAGATGTAACGGGGATGTGAGGACTGTTCAATAAAGTCTCTGAGACACAACTGCAGCTTTCAGTCTCATCAAAAGCATAATACTGAGCATAAGATACTGTATGAGTTAACCAGAGAAGTGTATTTCCTGAAGGAAACAGCATGGTTGCACACCAAAAGTGGTTCCCACTACCAGGCTGTTACTAAGGGGTTGTTAGGCTTTGCAACGTTGTTGCTATGCCATTGCTAAATGGATGCAATGTAGTTGCTAGGTTGTTGCTAAGTAAATTGCTAGGGTGCTGCTTAATGGTTGCAAGGTAGTTGCTATGGTATTCCAAGTGGTTGCTAAGCTGTAGCTAAGTGGTTGCTAAAAGGTTGCTAGGTTGTTGCTAAGTGATTGCTAGGCTGCTGTGTAATGGTTGCAAAGTAGTTGCTATGGTATTCCAGGTGGTTGCTAGGTGTAGTTGAAAATGGATGGAAGTCTATAGGAGGAGTTAGGGATGAATAAAGGAGACAGATGATTGCAGGTAAATACTGAGGGATGAATAAAGGACAGAGGAGTGCAGATCAGTACTAAAGGATTAATAAAGGACCCATAGAAGAGTGCAGGTCAGTACAGCTGTGGATTAGAGTTGGGGGATCTGTCCTGAGTGAGTACAGGCAGTTTTTTGTCTGTAGGTTAAAGGTAAGTCTACGGGAAGAAAGAGTGATGAGGATAGAAAGACAAACAGACGACTGTGGGTCAGAACAACACTGTATTGATGCTGGGTTCTGTCCTGAGGTCCAGCAGAAGCGGAGGCGTATTTTGTAAAGACACTTCTGCAATAATTTGTGCGACAGGACACGCTCGAATACATCTATTAGAATACGTGTAAAGGCGGCCACGGATTGGCTCGCACAAGTAGACGTCGTCCAATCACAGCAGACGGGCGTGGCTCAGCCTTCACTCTGGGAGGATGCTGAGGTTGAACAAAAACACTATATTATTCATAGGACTTCATTCACGTATTGAGCTGTAATCCGTATTTAATATCGATACGGTGTGAACCGACAGCATTTCCGGTGTTTTCAGGAGGTTGTAGTTTGTGGCGAATGTGATTGTCGTTGTGTCCTCGCGGTGTTTTGTGGGTATCTGTTACACAAATAGCTGTATGCTATGATCTGATATGAAGATGTAAGAGTACAGTCACTTCAGTCTTTAGTGGACTTGTATACACTTGACGATGCGCGCTTGGTTCCGAAAGGCTGTTGCTAGTTGGCGGTGAAACTGATGACTGTATGGGTGTCGGACCCAGCAGTATGAGCTCGGATTCGGACGCTGTAGCCGTGGTCAGTCAGCTGAGGGAGCTGGCTGCGGACCCGCTAAACCGGAGAGCGATAGCGGAGGACCAGGGATGTCTGCCCGGACTCATCTTATTCCTGGACCACTCAAACCCACAGGTGGTCTACTCAGCTCTGCAGGTGAGACACACACACACTTATTTCAGATAATTGGGTTTGGTCTAAATGACGTCATCTTCTGAAGCTGAATATGTGACGTGACTACATGACGTGTAGTCAGTGACGTCATTTAGACAAAACCAAGAATCAGAATATATATATATATATATATATATATATATATATATATATATATATATATATATATATTATGTACAGGTGTATCACCAAAAAGTTAATTTATTTCATAATCCAGTTAAAAAAGTGAAACTCGTATATTAAATAGATACAGATATATACCATCCCTGATTGTGAAAACTTCACACTAGACCTCGAGCAGCTTGGTTTGTGCGTTTCTCCACTCTTCCTCCAGACTCTGGGACCTTGATTTTCATATGAAATGCAAAATTGACTTTCAGTGACGGTTTGAGGAGCCATGTCATCAGCTGGTGCTGGTCTACTGTGTTATATCAAGTCCAAAGTCAGCGCAGCCGTCTAACAGGACATTTTAGAGCATTGCATGCTTCCATCTGCTGAGATATTTTATGGAGATGTGGATTTCATTTATCCAGCAGGACTTGGCACTGCCAACAGTACCAACACCTGGTTTAATAACCACAGTATCACTGAGCTGGGCAGTAAACTCACCTGACCTAAACTCCACAGAGAGTCTATGAGCTATTGTCAGGAGGAACATGAGTGACACCAGACCCAACAATGATGAGCTGAAGGCCGCTATCAAAGCAACCTGGGCTTCAATGCCACCTCAACAGTGCCACAGGCTGATCACCTCCATGCCACACTGCACTGAGGCAGTAATTCATGCAAAAGGAGCCTCAACCATGTACTGAGTGTATATACTGTAAATATTTTTCAGTAGAACAACATTTCTGTATTAAACATCATTTTTAATTGGTCTTATTCTTATGATTTCAGATTCTGACTTTTGGGTTTTCATTGGCTGTCGGCCGTAATCATCAACATTAAAATACATAAACACTTGAAATAGACACTCTGTGTGTGATGAATCTATATAATATGAGTATATATATATAAAATGTCTGTGGGGGTGTGTGTAGGCTCTGCGGTACCTGGCTGAGTGCCGAGCTAACAGAGAGAAGATGAGGGGTGAGTTCGGGATGCTGCTGAGTCTACAGAACGTTGTGGAGAAGTGAGTAGTGCTGACTTCACACACATACACAACGTTTGATTTGTGGTGAGCTGATCTGAAACGTGGTGAGAGATTTAGGGCTGTGGATCTGTGGTTTCCAGGACGACAACACCAGGAGATACGCGGCTGCTGGCATCGGAGGTGTGTGACCTGTTGAAGAATGTGGGAGCAGATGGAGGAGAGGAAGACAGGGATGGAGAGAGAGAAGGAGAAACAACCTCCTGTCGACGTAAAGCCCAGTTTTTCCTCGGCTCGTCCAACAAACGGGCTAAAACCGTGATTCTGCAGATCGAAGGCCTTGATGACACGGTGAGTGTCGTTTTATGTTATTTATAACTGACAGCGTACAGCAGTGCCACAAGGATTTTGATTTTGACAGTGACTTTGAGTGCTAATTGCCCTCCCTGCTGGACAAACATCAGACTGCAACACACTCTCTAAATTCCAGCCATGTATGCATATACATACACGGCTCAAAAAAATAAAGGGAACACTAAAATAACA
>BRDA01009133.1:36274-54143 GCA_036984385.1 Crenuchus spilurus
GATTCACAGTCAGTGTTGCTTCCTAACTGGACAGGTTGGTTTCACAGAAGTGTGGTTGACTTGGAGTTACTTTGTGTTGTTTAAGTGTTCCCTTTGTTTTTTTGAGCAGTGTATATATATATATATATATATAATTATTACAGGCACCACAGATATCTGATTGCATCACTCTGTTGCAGAGACCTACTGTACAGTATGAGGGTGAAAAATTGGTCATTAAATGTGTTCTGATCTTTATCTAAGTCACAACAATCTGCCTAAACTAATACTCTCTAATATTATATAAGAAGTAAAAGTAATTTACATATTTATAAACAATAAATAAACGATGTTTGATGTTTGAGTTCGGTTTGTTCTCATTTAGGGGACCAGATCAACTAAACGTGTGTTTGACGGAGTTTTAAAAGCTCTGTGTGTTGTTGTAACCTTTTGGCTTGCAGGAGCGCAGGTCTCTGTGTGAGGAGGCTCTGCTAAAGATTCGAGGTGTGATCAGCTTCACTTTCCAGATGGCAGTGAAGAGATGCATTGTCAGGATCAGATCTGACCTCACTGCTGAGGTGACACACATAAACACAAACTCGTCAATCATGAAACCTTTCCAGAAAGTTTGGACACTTTATAAAAATAAAATAAAAACCGAAATCAGGAAAATGTTCATTAACTTTAATTAATTAATTAATTTTAATTAACGTTTTCAATCACAATCAAAGAACACTGCTGCCTGCAACACCCTCCAGAGGCATGAGGCATTGTCACGACCCGATCCGTTCACCCGGCCCAATTTGTACCGCGCATGCGCATAAGCACCTCATTTCCAGGTAAAGTTTTAGGAATTGTATTGAATCAGAGTCGTTTTGGTAAAGGATGAACACTTTTGCACTTTTTCGTTTCATTAAATTTATGGTTCATTGTTTGTTAAAAAGAAGTCATTCACATTTTCCGCACTTTGCAGGATTACTTACTAAAGGGTGGATTTACATAGAAGGTGGGGAGCAGATGTGCGTTAAGCAGCAGCAGGGTTGCCAGATCCCCAAAAAAATCTCCATCCCGATGTCTGATATAAAGCGCCGTATACAAATTGACACCAGCCTAAATTCTAGAGCGTCCAATCACAGATATTATTGTTAGCATTATTATTTTTATTATTACTAGTAGTTAAATATAATGTATGAACATACCTCCATATTTGCTTTTCTTTGCATGTAAAACACCCCCTTTTCTTTACTATAAATCTATATGTTCAGATCCATTCCAATAAGTCATCTAATACTAGTAAGTCTACCCCAATGCTCTTCACACTCAGTTGTTCACTGCTTTTAAACTCCTTGTGTACACCACAGTCATAGACATAAAAACACTTATAGTAACAGATATTTTGAGTGTATAATTGTGGTGTTAAAACCATAAGGAGTTAAAAGGTAGTAAAGAAAAGCAGGTTTTTAAATGCAAAGAAAAGCAATCATGGAGGTATGTTCTGTGTAATATCTGTGATTGGACGCTCTAGATTTTATTCTGGTGTCAGGTTGTATAGGGCGCTTTATGTCAGACATCGGGATGGAGCTTTTTGGGGATCTGGCAACCCTACTGGTGTTTAACGCACATCTGCTCCCCACCATCTAATTCACTCTTTAATAAGTAATCATACAAAGTGTGGAAAACGTAAAGGATTTCTTTTTAACAAACAATGAAGCATAAATTTAATAAAACGATAAAGTGCAAAAGTTTTCATCCTTCACCAAAACGACTGTTTCAATGTCATTCGGAAAACTTTTTCCGGAAATGACGTGTTATACGCATGCGCAGTACAAATCGGGCAGGGTGAACGGATCAGATAGTGACAGGCATGTTTACTACTGCGTTACCCCTGATACCCCGCCCCTTTTATCAACTCTCCCAATCACTTTGCAATGTCTCTGAGTCTTGAGAGGGAGCAGACGAGCACAGGCCTCCTCTGATCTGAGTGACGTCAAGCTACTTTTTTTCCAAACTGCTAGCGATACATCACTGGCGGGCAGCTAGCACACTCGGAGGAAAGCGCAGATCCCCAGTCTTGCTGGATCGCCTGGCAGATGTCCGAGTGAGTTGGCATTGTTTCTAGTACTAGGGAGAGTGCGCCATCTTGCCCACACAGAGAGAGCACGGCCAATTCTTCTCTCGCGAGCCCCCGGCTGTCGATGGCAGACAGCATGATCGCGATTCTAACTCGCGATCCTCGGATCATAGTGGCAGCACCTTAGTCTGATCCACTTGGGGCATCACCTTTTCTTTAAATCATGTTAATACTGAAGATACAGTTTTGTAAATGGAATTTTGTCCATTCTTGTTGTAAACAAGATTTGAGCTGCTCAACAGTCCGTGATCATTGTCCGATTCCTCTTCATGATGCTCCAGACATTTTCAGTAGGAGACTATTGTAACTCATGTAGAATGAGGCCTAATATTGTTCTGCTGATTTCCGGAGAAAAACGAAGCATACATCTCTTCAAAATACCAACACAAGTCTCCACGTCATTGGTATCATCACTTGTATGGTATCATCTCCCTGCTTCTGCTTCTTTGTCTGGTCTGGCTGCTGGAGTCTCTCTGAGCGTGTTCCTCGAACTAAAAGAATTCTAACCTCCCCTGAGGAATGTCTTCACAGAGACTCTATCTCTCCCCTTCCCTCCTTCATCAGCTTATGTCTTGTTCTTACATGTGCTATGCAAAGAGTTTTTTTACATGTATCATGTTTTTTTTCTCTTTTCCCCTATATTCCTCATGTCTTCCTAGGTGAAGCGCCGTAATTGGCTGCCCTCCTGGCAAATGCAAATGCAAATGTTGGGGCCTCTATTTTGTTGTACTTGTACTTGTACTTGCACAATGACAAATAAACATTATCTTATCTTATCTTATCTTGTATGCAGATTACACATTCTGTGGGCATTGGTGCCCTCCTGTGCCAACACAGATGCTGTGTTGATGGTCTGCTTCATCTTTGGCACAAAGAATCTGATCTATTTTTCCTAAAAACAAGCTTAAACATGGACTCGTCTGACCACAGAACAAGTTTCCAAAATCTTTCAGTCCATCGTAGATGACTTCAGGCCCAGAGAACACGACAGCGTTCCTGCGCTAAATTACCAATTAAAGTGAATTGTGGAACCTTCCAGAACATCTTATTTTGTCTCTGTCCCAACTTTTTCTTTTTATAATTTTTGCCAATTTTCTCCTTTCCCAATGTGTTAGTCGCCAATTGACCCAACCCATTAGTGGCTCTCCCCATCACTTTGCACTGTCCCTGACTCTAGGAGGGTGAAGACAAGCACAAGCCTCCTCCACTGTGTGTGAAACAGCCACCACCTCTTTTCTAACTACCGCTGATACACCGTCACTGGGGAGCCAACGTGCTCGGAGGAAAGCGCAGGATTCCCAGTTCTGAATGGACCAATCAGTAGACGCCTGAGCCAGCGGACATTGCAATGTGAGAGTGATGGAGAGTGAGAGCGCCATCTACCCGCCCAGAGAGAGCACTGCCAATTTTGCTCTCTTGGGCCCCGGCTGTTGATGTCAAACAGCATGACCGGGATTCAAAGTCGTGATCCTCTGATCATAGTGTCAGCGTCTTAGTCTGCTGAGCCACTCGAGGCCCTTGTCCCAACTTTTTTGAGTGTGCTGCAGGCATGAATTCCTATATTTGTTTATATTTAACAAATACTATAAATGTTTCAACAGAAACACTGAAAAATGTTTTAATAGACTAAGTGATGCTATAATTATTTATTCTCAAATAATATCACAAACTAATGTCATAATTATTCAATTTAAGTGTAAAATTCTTCTGCATGCTCCTGCTGACTTATTTCTGCCTTCTGGTGTTGATTAGACTTGTCTGATTTAAAGCAGTAGATACAGACATGATCATACCTCCCTTCCTGACAGACTCTGGCCAATGCGATTGCGTCCACTAAGGTTCTGCAGGCTCAGCAGGTGGTGAAAGCAGAGAACGGGGATGAGGTCAGGCACCAACACCACTCCCACCTTTGTGCTTCTACTGATCTTACTGTAATAATGTTACTATTAATCTAACTCCTAATTCTGACAACAGTTTCATGTCATTCCTGAATAAACAACATAATAGATGAAAAAAATAAATAATAACTATTCATGTTCGTACTGATCCAGAATGGCACAATGCTGTGATTGTAACGCTACACTATATAAATGAGCTTCACAGAAATACACCCAGTGTATGGCATCAAAACAGGCTCAGGTTAAGCGGAAACATAAAACAGGTAACGTAAATGTAAGTATGTAAATGAAACTGTAAAATCGTTAATTAAAAACATAATCATAAACGAAAAATACTGGTTGTAAATGTAATACAGTGGTAACCCTACTTACGAGTTTAATCCATGCAGGAGTCGAGCTCGTTAGCTGGTTTGCTCGTTAGCTGGTTTGCTCGTTAGCTGGTTTGCTCGTTAGCTGGATGCATTTTCCCCATAAGAATACATGTAAAACTGATTAATCCGTGTCAGCCGGCCAATATACAGTATACTTTAATATGTAAATAATGTGTTTATATGGGTTTTTTAAAACATAAACGAGACGACGGTGCTCGTGTAGGCTGGTGGCTAATGAGGACAGGAGGACGGGCGTACGTGTATGGCATGGTTACACTTATCATATGAAAAGTAAAAGTCAAATGTATCTAACTTTCTTGTTCACTACCTTTTGCTGTCTTTGTGTCACTTTCACTGGACAGCGGTCAAAGGTAATGACTGACCTCTTCTACGCTAGTATCTAGGAGATGCTACGACCGCAGCGCCCCTAGCGGTTGGCATACTTGAACTAATTTAGGCTACTCGTTACTTGGAATTTTATTTGTTACCTGGAACAAAAATATTCCGAGATCTCGACTCGTTACCTGGAATACTCGTTAGTAGGGATGCTCGTAAGTAGGGTTACCACTGTACTTACATTATCGCTTCTCTTTTTTTTTCACTTCACAAATTACGGTTGCAATAAATTTATTTTTGCCACTTTTTTGACTGAGTTGGGGGGGGCCCTCAAAGCTCATTGGCTAGAGGGACAGGATATTACGGCATCACTTCAGCCGAAAACAAATCCCACAAAACAATAGAAGAAGAAGCCATTACAATGGGAGACGGTCGTTCATCGGAGGAGGTATATTTTATTATTTACACCTTGTTGAAGGCCGAGAGATCACATTTAATTTGCATCTTTTTATAATTTACCTGAATAATTTTTCTTAGGCTTCTTCTACTGTTTTGTGGGATTAGTTTTTAGCTAAAGTGATGTCGTAATATCCTGTCCTTCTAGCCAATGAGCATTGAGCCACCCCCACCACCCCTCGTCAAAAAAGGGTGAGAAATAAATTTAGCGTAACCGTAATTTGTGAATTGTAAACGTAACTTGTGAAGTGAAAAAAAAGCGAAAATATAAGTATTACATTTTACAACCAGTATTTTTTGTTTATGTTTTTAATTTATGATTTTACAGTTTTACATTTATATTTACAATACTTAAAACTTACGTTTACAATACCTGTTTTACATTTATGCTTAAGCTGAGCCTGTTTTGATGCTATACTATTGACCCTTAATGAGAAAACCATGTGTAGCAGTAGGAAGGAAAAACTCCCTACATAACATAAGAAAAAGAACAAACCGACACAAGACATAAAAAAACAACAAACAGACACTAACCGTGAGTATATATCAGACACTACTGAAGCTGCTACTACTACTACAACAGCACCTCTACTGGCTGAGCTAATCAAGCTGTTCCTGTGTTGTGCAGATGCTGATTCCATTTCATGATGAAGAGGAGGCTGAAGAAAGCATGTCGGTCTTAATGACCTTGCCAGAATACCTGTCGGAGGACGACAGTCCGAGTGTTGAGAAGGAGAAAGTTCTGAGCCGGGTCGGTTCTGCCAGTGATGGCAGTGGCTGGCTTTCCTCTGCTGCAAACTTTCTCTCCAGGTCATTCTACTGGTGATCACTTCCTGTCCTTATCAAGTGTGGGAGGACTACTTTCTGCTCAGACTGTTCCAATGGCGACCAATTCATGTTCTATACATTCCAACAAGGACCTTTTCCTGTCCACACCTGCAAATTCAGCTACTTCCTTCACGCTATGACCTTTGGTGCCCAAATACAATCACTCCTTTATCATTAACATCTGCTTTGTGACCCATTTTCTAACCTCTTCTCAATCTATGAATCCCGTCTCACACCCTGCGGGCATTTATAGCCTCATCATCCTCATGCAGCGCCATCTGCAGGAACCTGAAGTTACTACCACCTAAAACAGTCAAGGTGACTCACTTTTTGTCTGGGGAGCTTAACTAGTAGTGTGTTTCACCTCCTTTGACCTTTACAATGGCATTAACTTACCTGAACAGGTAACTCTAGAGATGCTGTGGAATGTTGTAACATGTGGTTACGCAGTTCTAGGTGTTTGTGGTCCCCAATAATGACATTCACTGTGTATTATTGTGCCGAAAAAGACCATCGAAGTGTGCATAAAGGGATCAGATATGTTGTGCCATTAAAACTATTGTGTGTCAGGGGATTCCCCAAACCAGCTCACTGCCCTCATGACACCAAACCTGATGGCTTCATGAACGTACGGTCAATGCACCTAATTTTGTTTCTTCTGTCAACATGATGAGAATCCAGTTTTATTCTCTTTGGTATTTGTGTGTGAACTGAAAACATGATTTATTGTCCGTCACTGACCACATGGGTGCTGTGGTTACTCCGAGATGTCATTTCTGCACACTAATGTTGAATTCAGGTTTGATTTGCCTGATTGTTGTTTGTCTGATTATTCACAGAAACACAGGTCATTAGTCATTTTTTGGCACAGTCCTCACTAAGCTTTTGAACCAGTTGTGTGTGTGTGTATTTAAAAAGCACTAGAACTACATCTTTCATGCCACACTCACTCACTTCAACCACTTTTGCACTCACAAACACTAACTGATGCTAGAAACCTTTGTTCTGCCTTATTGTAGTCACATGACATTCAGTTACGCATCAAAAAATTACAAAATTGGGCTTATAATTTAATCCAAAAAGGTAAACTGTCATACTTTATTTTCAATACTCAGATTTCAGCTTTTTAAAAATGTTGATCAGTATGGCTTATACCCCAAATATGGCTGAAACCTAGAATCTCAAAATACTATTGAAACACTATCAACGTTGGAACAAAAAGAAAAAAAGTCACTTTATGTATGATGAATCTAAAATATATGACCGTTTATCTTTTTTTATTTAATTATGGACACAAATGTTCTAATGTTTGCACTGGTAGAGTTTGTAAACTCATTTAAAGTCTAAAAACTTTTGTAACAGTGTCTGAAGAGTGAATTTTCCTTCTCATTTCCTGTTGATGTTTTTCTTTCCTCCATAGTGACACATCACCATGAGTTCAGTGCTGTGTATTTGTTAAGTGAAAACGCAGTACTTTAAAAGATGTGTGCTACTTTTGTGTCATTTATACACATTATTTATGGACATTAAAATGTAATTCCATGTTGGTGAATGTGTACTCATTATTTTAAAGGAGCCATGTCTCTGTGGACTTTAAGGCACAGAGATGTGTTTGTAATATTATTAGCACACCTGTATGTTCTTACAGTGCAAAGGTTTATATGACTATATGGGCAGTAAATATTTATTTGATCAACATATTAGCATTTTAAAAAATGCAAATAAACACAATATAATTTAAATTTACTGTATATTAGTGTCAGTGGTGGACAGTAACGAAGTACATTTACTTGAGTACTGTACTTAAGTACATTTTTTTTTGTATTTTTACTTGAGTATTTATTTTTTGGTGAACTTATGACTTTCACTCCACTACATTTCAAAGACAAATATTGTACTTTAAACTCCACTACATTTCTAGGAAGCTTGCTGTTACTCGTTCCTTTTGGCGCAGCATTAGGGTTGAGATGGAGAGTCGTTTCAGAGGAGTATCCAGTACAGATAAAGCATTGTTGATGAGTAACGAGCAAGATACGAGTATAACTCGTCAATATCCATGCTCGTGCTGAAGGGAAATCCTCATTGGGTAACTGACTGAGGTTCTCTGCAGACTGCAGCCACTCTCATACAATACATATAGCAACTTCTGTTTAATCAATATCAATTTCAGACTTTACAGATTTAAGCCCCACCCACCTCTGGTTAAACCACGCCCAATTCTGGTTTAGGCCCCACCCACTCCGAGTACAGACAAGGATACAGATCATTTAGATGGTTGAACAGATACAGATAGTGGTGTACTCTTTGACTGAGCAACTTTTACTTGTAGTTGAGTCAATTTTGACGATGAGTATCAATACTTTTACTTAAGTACTAGAGTTGAGTACTTTGTCCACCACTGATTACTGTTAGTGTAACCACTTTCGAAACTCTGGACAAACTCCAGTACTTATAATTAGGACCGATAATTAGATAATCAACACATTGCATATAACCTGACCATATTTGGTTTTCGGGTGAAATTGATGGAAAATGTTAAAAGTTCATTCTACAGTGATATTATATCATGAAAGTAGGGCATTTAAGGAGAAGCATGCAGTGGTGACTTCCTCATCTCGAACAATTTTTTGAAACAAAATTAAACAACAGTGCTGGGTAAACCCCAACAATGTCAATGTCTCAATAATGTGTTATGTGCCCTTGAGCATCAGTTACAGCTCGACAACATTTCATGCTGTTCACAAGTCGACTTATTATCTGCTGAGGCCTGGCATCCCACTCTTCTTTAAGTGCGGCCCTCAGGTCATTGAGGCTCTGTGGTACACCTATGGGATTCAAGTCTGGAGAAAGTGCAGGGCACACCATGTGAGATACCCGTCTCCAGCAGCTGTTCCCTAATAATGTGACATTGATGTGCTGGAGCATCGTCATCCATGAAGATGAAACGAGGCCTGTGTTGTTCATGCAGAGACACAATGACTAGATGTTATTAGAGTAGTCTGGGCTTGTCACTGTACCATTCACACAGTGTAGGGCAGGTCTGTATTGACTAGACACACTAACACCACCACTAAATAGTGATCACCATTTGATTAATTCACTAATTAAGTTCAATTAGTTCACTAATTAAGGTTAGTGCACATTTTAGGTTCATCCTAAAATTTCACCTGAATGCCAAATATCCCTTTGTCAGGTGTGTGTGTGTGTGTGTGAGTGAGTGATTTGATACACAACCAAAGGCAAGAGAAATCAGGTGTGAAGAATGAAGGCCTGAGCGTGTCTGGACTGCAGTCTGATGAAACCAAACAGAGAAAGCTTTATGGGTGTGAATAGGCTGGAGACTGTTCAAGTATTCATAGTAAACTGGGTGTGTGTGTGTGTGTGAAGAACACACACACACACACAGCTGTCTTTTTGTAAACTCTTCTTTTTTCTAAATAAGAGCTGGTAGGTAAAGTAGTATCTCCTGTCTCCGTGTTTGTAAATGTTTTATCCCTGTACGATAAGTATCTGATCAGGACCTGCATGTGTGAAGTTGTGTACATGACGTCTGGTCTCCCGCAGTGCGCATGCGCCACGCGCAGAGCGTCCCAGTGAGCTGATGGTAGTGCAGCAATAGACATGTTAGGAACTTTGTTGACTGTGTTAATTGGCGCCGCTTCTTTTCTCCTGCTTCACATACTGCTCGGGAGGAGACGGTGAGTTTCTTCTGTCTTTTGAGTATTTTCTGTGTTAATATTAAAGTGTTTGCTTTCTGACAGAAGTGTGTTTGCACTTTCAGACATCCTTATAATCACGTTACAGATCTAATGTAGTGTTGGGAGTCTTGCCCAAGGACTTTTATTATTGTGCTGTGGTGAGCACCGTATACATCCCCTGAAAATGCAAACAGCATCATCACACTTTTTTTTTTTATTTAATTAAATGTAATTAAATGTATTTAATTTTGATTTAATTTTAAATTTGATCTAAAACTAGATTTTAGTATAAACTACACTTCTTCTGTAAACTCAATTCACTTCTCACATCTGTACTCACCTCTGTGCAAGAAGTCATTAAGGTAAATAATTAACTTAATGTTACATAAAGAAGTCTGTTTGTCTCCATCTAGTGCCAAAACTAATAAACCAAACTAGCCACTGTTCACAGAAGTCAACTGACTAGAGCAGGTGCCAAACTCCAGTCCTGGAGGGTCAGATTCCTGCACAGTTTGGTGATCTTCCTGATTAAACTCAGCAGGCAAAGACCAGGCTTAACTGTAGTGTCAGACCACAGAAATCGCCGGCCTTCCAGGACTGCAGTTTGATACCACACGTCTAGAAAACAACAGTATTTAAACCATTTACACCACTGCAGGTGGTCTGAGACTGATGTTCAGGTCATGTAAATGTATGATGTCCCTGCAAGACACACTCAGTTACCAAACCCTCTACAAACCTCAGTACAATACAACACAACCAGAGGTGTCAAGTAACAAAGTACAAATACTACGTTACTATACTTAAGTAGAAATTTTGGTTATTTATACTTTACTGAGTAATTATTTTCAGATGACTTTTCACTTCTACTTACTTACATTTTCATGCAGTTATCTGTACTTTCTACTCCTTACATTTTAAAAACAGCCTCGTTATTTATACATATTTCATTTTGTTTTGTCATCATTCAAAAAACATCCTCTCCAGATAAACTGAGCCATCCAGAAAGAGTGAATGTGACTGTGGTTGGATGAGAAGTATAAACATACCATTCTGATACCCTACTGCAGGGGTGGCCAACTCCAGTCCTGGAGAGCCGCATTCCTGCCCAGTTTGGTGATCTCCCTGATCAAACACGCCTGATTCAACTCAGCAGGCAATTAGCAGGTTTAATTGTAGTGTCAGAGCACAAAGATCACCAAACTGTGCTGGACACCGGCTCACCAGGACCGGAGTTGGCCACCCCTGCCCTATTGGTTAGCGATCCATCACACCTGCACGTCACGTGTCTCGGCACTCTCCAATAAACTCAGTACTACACATATATGGTCCACTAATATATTTGAAATGACTAAAGATGTATTTATTGTCAAGGTACATATATGCAGCTGAAACAGGAAGCCAGTACATCCCAAAAAATTCAACATTCCCATTTTATTATAACATTATAGTCATTACGGCTTTTAGAAAAAATGTATTTTGGGGGTGGGGTAGTGCACTATATGCCCCTGTGGCACAGCCTAAGTTTTGGCATTTGTTTTCATTACATTACTTTTATACTTTAAGTAGTTTTGAAACCAGAACTTTTAACTTTTACTTGAGTAAAAAGCTTAAGTTGATACTTCAACGTCTATAAAAGTCTTTATAAACCCTAGTATCTATACTTCTACCTGAGTCATGAATGTGAACACAAAGCTATACACAGTACAGTACGTATTGAAACGAAACAACATTCCTCCAGGACCAGCAGCACAGAACACAATACAGTAACTACACATTACGGGATGAAGGCCAGATGTGATGTTGGTCAGTATCTGATGTGATGTTTAACAGCAGGTTACAGTTTTTAGCAGCAGTTTTATAATATAATGTGCAAAAGTGCAGAAATTGCAGTGATTGTGTAGACAAATGCAGTTCTGTGTAAATGCACAGTGATATTTAGTCCCTGAGGGTCAGACTGTGTGTTAGGGACTCCGACAGCCCGAGGGATGAAACTATTGGACAGGAAGAAGTCCTCTGTGGCCTAAAGTGTGTCGATTTTTTGGTTATAATAGACTTTCATTATCATTTCCAACAGTTTGTATTATTTGACAGCATTGTGCTCAACATTGCTGTCTATGTTTACACTAAATATGAACAGTGTCCTGCTGAGCCTGACAATGAAGGTCTTGTTCTTGTGACCCAGTTCTATTGGGCTTGTTTGTTGGCTCAAATCCAGAGTCTGAACAAGGCTTTTTACTTGTGCAGTCTGAGCGCACACTGTTCTGACCCAGAACTCGGAGTGGAGTTTTAGAGACCACAATAAAATAAAAACCCGCAGAACACGTGTGCACATAACCATTCAGCAGACAAACACATTCATGCACTATAACTAACTTTAAATACAATATAAATGTAATTTATGCCAACATCTGTGTGCTGCAACTGTGCATATAGAGTGTCATGCAAAAAATTGTTACCCCGGGGAGCAGTTAGGGGGTTAGGTGCCTTGCTCAAGGGCACTTCAGTTGTCCTGTCTAGGGATCGAAGCGGCGACCTTCCGGTCACAAGACCAGATCCTTACCACTAGGCCATGGCTGCCCCCTTGTGGTCAGAAGCAGAGCAACTTCCAAACCAGACAGTGATGCAGCTGCTCAGGATGAACTCCATGGTTCCTCTGTAGAAGGTGGTGAGGATGGGGGGGTCGTAGGTGGGCTTTCTTACTTGTGCTTTGTTGCTTTTGGACCTGGTGAGTTTCAAGAATTTGGTGCTCTTGACAGTCTCCACCAGGGAGCCATCACTGATCAGTGGAGAGTGGTCTCTCCATGATTCACTAAAGTCAACAACCATCTCATTGGTTTTGTCAACATTCTGAGACGGGTTGTTGACTTTGCACCAGTCTGTTAGTTGATTCACTTCCTCTCTGTAGGCTGACTCGTCGTTCACACTGATGAGACCCAGCAGAGACACCCTGCTGCATGGTCAGTACTTAGTAACACTCTATTTGACAAGTATCATAGCTTGTAAAATCTTTTTAACATTTTTTGCAGGTTCTAGATCATTGATTTGTCCATAAACTGCTCTTTTGAAGTCTAAACAGATTTTTGATGTTTAAGTCCGGTGCCTGTGAGACCAAACCTTCAGCTTGTGCCTGTTGATGTCTTTAGGGTCATGATTCTGATATAGAAACCATCTTTATTTAGCCATCCGTCTTTTTTTTTCTTACATTTTTAATTTTTTAATTACATTTTTTTTTCTTCTAAGTTTTTGCCAATTTTTATCCCCTTCCCAATGTAGTAGTAGCCAGTTAGCCCATCCCATCTGTTAGGACTCTCCCCATCACTTTTGCAATGTGACTCTAGGAGGGTGAAGACAAGCACAAGCCTCCTCTGCTATGTGTGATGCAGCCACCACCTCTTTTCACACTACCGCTGATACACCGTCACTGGGGAGCCAACGTGCTCGGAGGAAAGCGCAGGACTCCCAGCTCTGAATGGACCAATCAGTAGACGTCTGAGCCAGCAGACATTGCAGTGTGAGAGTGATGAGAGAGAGCACTGCAAATTTTTGGTCTCTTGGGCCCCAAGACGAGGGGAAACAGCATGACTGGGATTCAAACTGGCGATCCTCTGGTCAGTGTTGGCGTCTTAGCCTGCTGAGCCACTCGGGGCCCAATTCCACCAATCTTTTTAACAGACACTTTGATGTTTGCTTGCAGATTTTTCTGGCATTTAATTGAATTTGTTCTTCTATGTACCAGTGAAACACACAAGCTCAAAGCATTATCGAATTATCTGAATATACCTCAAGGACTTTCGCACTCCTCTCTAAATGTTTTTGGTCTTCCAGACTTCAGCTTGACCTCCACCATTCCTGGCATTTCTTAATTGCATTATGAACCCGTTAATTTTGTAAAGCCTTCTCCTGCTTTATACATTCACATCAGTGGTCATTATTTGGATGATGGATCATTCTCGCCAATGACATGATGACGTCGTAGTGGTATGTTGGAGTGTGTCTAATAGAATGGACAGTAAGTGGACACTGTTTAAAATCTCCAGCAGCTCTGCTGTATATGACCCACTTATACATGCACTAACACACCACCACCACATCAGTATCACTAAGAATGAGCCACGTGGTCCTGTGAGGGTCTTGACCTTTGAAGAACAGAGAAAGTTTACAGACAAACAGATGGACTACAGTCTGTAAGTGGTCAGTGGAGTTAAAATGGACAGTGAGTGCAGATACAAGGAGGTGGTCATAATGAAGTGGCTGGGCAGTGTATACCACTATATCAGAGGACAACATGGCAAAGTTTGATACGTGTGTGTTCATGCAAGTGTGTCTCTGCATCTTTTATAGGAGAGAAGGAGAGCCCCCTCTGATAAAAGGATGGATCCCATTTCTGGGAAAAGCTTTGGAATTCAGAAAAGATTCCCATCAGTTTCTACAGAGGCAACAGCAGAAGTATGGCGATGTGTTTACTGTACTGATAGCAGGTATAACTCTCTCACACACACACACACACACACACACACACACACAAACGAACGAACATGTCAAATGGCAAATTTAAAGTGATGCTTAAGTTTGTGAACCCTTTAGATTTTTTAAATATTTCTGCATAAATGTGATGTAAAACATCCTCAAACTAGGTAAAAATAACAAAAACAAACAAATGACAATATAAAAAAATATTTAAAAAAATAATAAAATGATAAAAAGATAATAATAGTAAAAAAATAATAAAAATAATTTAAAAATAAATAAATAAATATTTTTTAAAAGGAAAATGTCTGTGAGGGGCAAAAGTATGTGAACCTTTAGGACTAGCACTGCATTCCAACATAACCTCATCCCATCTGTGAAACATGGTGGTGGTAGTATCATGGTTTGGGCCTGATTTCCTGCATCTGGACCAGAATGGCAACAAGTCAAAGTCCTGACCTTAATCCTGTAGAAATGTTGTGGAAGAACCTGAAGCAAGCAGTTAATGGAAGCTAATGTGCAAGATCACCAATTACCCGAGAGGCCACAGCAGAAACTTACACGTTTACAGTCTTTTGGAACTCACAGACGTAATTTTGGATCATTTTCCTCAATAAATAAATGAGCCTGTCTAATTTTTGCCTCATTTGTTTGATTTGGTTCTTCTTTAGGACTTGTATTACAATCTGATGAAGTTTTAGGTCAAATTTATGCAGAAATATTGAAATCTCTCTTACTTACTTATCCATTGTGTCGTTGTAGGTAAATACATGACATTTGTGATGAATCCTCTCCTGTATCCAGCTGTGATCAAACACGGCAAGCAGCTGGACTTCCACGAGTTTTCGGATGCAGCAGCATCCACAACGTTTGGCTACCCAGCTATCCGCACCGGAAGGTTCCCTGGCTTGAGCGACAAAATCCACAAGTTATACCTGTGCCTTCAGGGCTCCTCCCTCAACAGCCTCACCCACAGAATGATGGGAAACCTGCAGCAGGTCTTACGACATCGCTTCCTCTCCACCCAGGAGATGAGGCCAGGATGTGATTGGCAGGAGGAGGTGCTGTATGAGTTCTGTGATCGTGTGATGTTTGAGTCCACTTTTTTAACACTCTATGGACGACCGCCGCAGGCAGGCACACGCGAAAACAAGATCAGCTGGATAGATGCCTTCCGTGAAAACTTCAGGAAGTTTGATGCGATGTTTCCTCTGCTGATTGCTCGCATACCCATCAGCCTGCTTGGAAAAACCAGATCTATTCGGGAGGAGATTCTCAGGTTTTTTCACCCCCACAGAATGGCAGAGTGGACCAATCCATCAGAGTTTGTACAGTCACGTATTGAGCTGTTCCAGGAGTATGACACACTGAAAGACTTGGACAAAGCAGGTAATGTGTACTAGCCTACTTTTGCACAAGCACACATCATGGATTGTTCCAACAGTGTGAAGCTGTGTTCAGACAAACTGCAGGCAAACTGGATTAGTATCCCAAATCAGATCCGTTGTGATGACTTTACACACTATTTGTAAGTGATCAGATTTTTATTTTGTGTTGAATATGTTCTAACAAAGAATTGTAAAGAACATACATATAAACAATTGGATAACATATGAACAAATAAAAAATTACAGAAGACAGGGTTCCCCCGAGTGGAAAATCTCGGTAATGCTGTTCGCCATTGCCAGCCGGGGTCCGAGAGAGCAGAAATTGGTTGTGCTCTCTCCGGGTGGGTAGATGGCGCTCTCTCCCCATCACTTTCATACTACAATGTCCGCTGGCTATGACATCTGCTGATTGGTCCATCGAAGCTGGGGATCCTGTGCTTTCCTCCGAGCGCGTTGGCTCCCCAGTGATGGTGTATCAGAGGTAGTTAGAAAAGAGGAGGTGGCCACATCACACGCAGTGGAGGAGGCTTGTGCTTGTCTTCACCCTCCTAGAGTCAGGGACAGTGCAAAGTGATGGGGAGAGACTCTAGTGGAGGGGATGGGTTAACTGGCTACTACTTCTTTTGAGGGGGAAAAAAAGGGCAAATATTAGAAATAAAATTATATATTTTTAAAAAATAATTACAGAAGACTATAGGTCACTGTCCTTTTGGAAAGGACTTTGTTTGTGTATATAGAAGTTCAAAAAACAATAGTAAGTTCACAGTAAAGGTCTTCTCTGCTCTATTGGCCGCACCAAAGAACACAAAGGGTAAGTTTCAAATCACATTTTACTCTCCTTTAATTAAAATTTGAGAAATTGATCCAGAAAACACTGAAATAAATACAATCCCCAAACAAATGCTCAATGGTTACATTATAATGGTGACTGAAAGAGTCGGTTTTTTTGGAGTTAAATGTAGCTAGTTTATAATTTACTGTAGAGAATGTCCTGTAGACTGGGATTTTTTACCACCGCTGGTAGACCTGTATGACTGTACACCTGCAAATTCAGCTACTTCCTTCACACTCTGACCTTTGGCGCCCAAATACAATCACTCCTTTTAGCCAATCATTAGCATCTGTTTTGTGACCCATTTTCCACACATCAAACGAGACATTCCATTCCATACCACCTTTTCAGTCTATAAATCCCATCACACACCCCACAGGTATTTAGAGCCTGATCATCCTCATGCACCACCATCTGCAGAAGGCTGAAGACTCTCTATTTTGTCCACAGTGTTTAGTCTCACTGGTGTTTTCTCTCTCTAGCTCATCACTTTGCAGTACTTTGGGCTTCAGTGGGGAACACCATTCCAGCATGCTTCTGGTGTGTGTACTACCTGATTTGTAACCCAGAAGCCCTTGCAGCTGTGCGGGCGGAAATGATGGAGGTGATTGGGGAGCAGGAGGCTGAATCTATACACCTTCGTGATATCACACTGACCAAAGAGCAACTTGACAGAATGATTTACTTGGGTAAGTTGCTTGGACACACTCATACATGCACACATTGTTGACGGAATGTATCTGCTAGAAAACATACCCTGTTCACATCATTTATTGGCCACATTGAGTTAATGTACACAGTGCAGGTTAGAAGTAAATTAACAATGAGCAGAATTGACCTCCACCAAATATGTTCTGTATCTGCACATCTTTGAGCTAATGTGTTTCAGTTCATCTGACATGTCTCGCTTGTACAGCTGTCTACAGGTCATGCCACAGACCTAAACCCAATTTTCTCCCAAATTTTGGAAGGCCGGTTAACCTGCCCATTCTCTAGGACTCCCCCAGTCACTTACGGAGTCAGCCATTGTCTCTTTTTGAACTGATGTTGATGCATTGTTGCTTGGCAGCCAATGCACTCAGAGGAAAGCGCAGGATCCCCAGCTCTGATGGGCGGCATGGTGGCTTAGTGGTTAGCACGTTTGCCTCTCAGCGCTGAGGTCTTGGGTTCGAGTCCACATCTGAGCGGAGTTTCCATGTTCTCCCCGTGTCTGCGTGGGTTTCCTCCGGGGACTCCGGTTTCCTCCCACAGTCCAAAAAAAAAACATGGAGATCAGGTGAATTGGATACTCTAAAATTACCTTTGTGTGTATGAATGTGTATGTCTGTGTATGTATGTATGCATGTATGTATGTATGTTTGCCCAGATATGGTTGGCACTCTGTCCTGGGTGATCCTCCTAGTGCTTGATGCAGTCCTCCAGGTGGATGGTCGCTTCCGGTTGAGAGTACGCTGTGCGCGATTGCCTGCCGCTTCTCACCGG
>BRDA01009133.1:64554-87636 GCA_036984385.1 Crenuchus spilurus
ACGTGGACAGAGATTGGAAGCCAAACAGCGCCCACTAGTGTCAAAATCCGATCAGAAAAGCCGATACCGATCAGTTAAAAAAATGCCATGATCGACCCGATCCCGATCTTTGAGATCGGATCGGGACATCCCTAATGCTAAGTGATCTGGAGATTTTCTTGCAGCTGAAAATGTGTCTCTCTTGTCCAGATTTCAGAAACCACAGGCACCATCATGACCATCACCACCATCATCATGATCACACCAGTGACAAAACTCAAAAGAGTTACCCCATTCAGATTGGTAAGAGTGTAAACAAGTGTGTGGAGTTATAGAATGCGCTCTTACCTCCTCTGCCATAACTGCGTGTGGTTGTTTTGCAGCTTGGATCGGTGGGTTTCTTGCCATCACTATAATCAGCTTGTTGGCTCTGGTGGGCGTGGTCTTGATTCCACTCATGAACAGAGTCTGTTTCAACTTCCTGCTCAGCTTCTTGGTTGCCCTTGCTGTGGGGACGCTCAGTGGAGACGCTTTTCTGCACCTCATCCCACATGTATGACGCACATAATCTCTTTTATAATATAACACATAATAACCTTTTTATTTTTTAATGCACATCTGCAGTCTCTGAATAGTCCTTCTTTCTGCCAGTCTCAGGAAAACCACAAGCATCACCACGAGGCCAATGAGAGCTTAGAGCACAGTCTGCATGACGACGGTGAGGATTCTCTGAAGCCTGTGTGGACGGGACTGACGGCGCTGGGTGGGGTCTATGTGATGTTCCTCATCGAGCACTTCCTGACCCTTGCCAAAATGTACAAAGACAAAAAACAGAAGGTCAGATAAATGCAGGGTTTTGTTGGTTTAGGTGATGCATTGAATGTTTGTAGTATGTCTTGGCACTGAAAATCAAATAATAAACTCCTAGTCACACTGTGTAACATCAGGCTCCTGTAGATGGAGCTGCATGAGGATGATGGGGCTATAAATACCTGCAGGGTGTGGGACGGAATTCATAGATTGAGAAGAGGTGGTACAGTGCCATGACTGTGTGTGGAAAATGGGTCACAAAGCAGATTTGAGCTACAAAGGCCAGAGTGTGAAAGAAGTAGCTGAATTTGCAGGTGTGTGTTAGTGTACAGTCATACAGGTCTACCAGTGGTGGTGAAAATCCCAGTCAACAGCACATTCTCCTCAGAATTGTGGCCACCAGCTCACAAGGATGCCTGTAGACTGGGATTTTTACCTACTGGTAGACTTGTAGGACTTCCACACACCTGCAAATTCAGCTACTTCCTTCACACTCTGGCTTTTGGCGCCCAAATACAAACACATCTGCTTTGTGACCCATTTTCCACACATCGAATGATTGTGTGGTCATAATGTTCTAACATGACTGTGCACGCACCAGCAGGTACAGAAGAGGGCAGACTTGGCTAATGAAATGTTGGAGTCTGAGAAGCTGCCAGCGTTGGAGGACGCTGATGTCAAGCCACTGGATGGTACGATTACGTGTCACGAGTGAATGAATGAAGTACAGTTTGCATGGCATCGTTACTGAAAGTCCGTTTCTTCTTATAGACTCGGCCAACGGTAGGCACACGTGTGGGCACGGCCTGCCAGAGGAAGAGGAAGTAATGTTATCTCAGAGCTGCTATACAGATGAAGACTGTGAGAACAAATGCCATTCCCACTTCCATGATACCGTCGGCCAGTCGGATGAACAGCACCACCATCATCACGATTACCACCACATCCTACATCATCACCACTCCCAGAACCACCACCCACACACTCACACACACCGGCATACGCAGTCCTACTCCGTCCAGCACTTTGAGCATGCTGGGGTCGCCACCCTTGCCTGGATGGTTATCATGGGAGATGGCCTGCACAACTTCAGCGATGGACTTGCTATAGGTAGCATGAATGCACACACTGATACGGGCACACACTCGCCCCAAATTATAGCCCAGTCAGATGTGTTTATTAGAGAGATAATAAACACTAGTAATGTATTAAAATTATAGTTTCTACTGGACTGTATTTTCATGGTCACATGATCATTGTTTATATGCGTAAAGTGTTTATAATTTGTACTGCATTGATGCTGTGTAGCTGTACGTTTTAACAGTGTTTTATGCATTTATAGCTGGAGAGATATTTGCCCCTTTAAGCATCCTGCGAGATCTCTCTGATACTTTTTATTTCTGCTAATGTTTAGATTAGAGATGAATATCTACCCCCCATGACTTCCAAAGCAAGCATCACTTACATTTAAAATGCATGTGCACTCAGTGTTTGTACTGGAACTGGAAAACACACCAAAAACATTGCACAGATGTGTTTTACAGGACTAACACTAAGTCTGGTGAACAGTAGTCTTGTTCTCTCAGCGCCGAAGAACAAATCCAGATGGAGATAAATTACACCTGTAAAATTGGGCCAGGACCTCATGTCTGTTCAGTCTGAAAAGGGCTAACATTGGCACACCTTCACACCAATACATGTATATTCTGTGAATTACATTTGATTAAATATAGGAATGGGAATAGAATTAAATGTATAAACAACACTTACACGATACAGCAAGTAAACAGTAGCATAAATGCTAGAAACTGAATTTTATACTGGAAACGCATACATTTAAAAAGCCCTGCTGTGTGATTTTCAGGAGCAGCGTTTACCGAAGGTCTGTCCAGCGGTCTCAGCACATCAGTTGCTGTATTCTGTCATGAACTCCCTCACGAACTCGGTGAGACTATCGTTAATCCTTTATTCTATTTCTTTTTTTAAACCCAGTTTTTCACCCTAATGTAGTAGCTCTTCAACCCACGCATTCACTAGGACTCTGCCCATCGCTTGTAATGTCTGACTGCATGGGAAATCAAGCTCCGCCTCTTTTGAAACTGCTGCCGATACGCTTGGAGGAAAACGCAGGATCCTCAGCTTTGATACATCAGCTAACAGACAACTAAGCCAGTGAACATTACTTAGTAGTGATGGAGAGAGAGCGCCAACTGGGCAGCTTTGCTCTCACAGACCTCTGATTATAGTGTCCACTAGGGATCGGGCCGATCACGGCATTTTTTAACTGATCGGTATCGGCTTTTCTGATCGGATTTTGACACTAGTGGGCGCTTCTTTGGCTTCCAATCTCTGTCCACGTTTCACTATTGAATAGTCTCAGTTTTTGGAGCCCGCCAATGGGAATCAGTTTAAGCGTGACAAGCGGCAAAATCCTCCAATCTGATGTGAATACTGTAAGCTTCGGGGAACGTGGCGGCCAATCAGAGTACGGAGGCGGGCTCTAGTGCTGGCCGAGAGGCAGAATGAATTTTTGCGTATCACTACGTTGGCTTTGGATTTTATCTCGTTAATCGTGACTAATATGTCTGATGTCTAATCATATTTATAAACAAGTACTTTATTGTACTTTATGGAAATATATCAGATATAAGCTTATTTTTATAACTTAAGTAGTATATTTTAGCTTTAATATTAGACCAGAGATCCACAGTTATGATGTGTGAACTGTTTTGTATGTAAATCTTTGTTTGTTGCCGCTTATAGTAATTGTTCCGTTCCACCTTAAATACTACAGCAGTTACTGTAGGCAGCTTGAGCCGCCTCACTGTTACTGCTGCGCTGTTTAAGGTGGAACGGAACAATTCCAAACTTAAGTGTCGTTCATTCAGTCTGTTTGTATTTATCCGCTTTAACACACATTTTATTCACACTTAAGTGTTTTATATGCAGCTGATGAGCTCAGCTATATACACTAAATGCTAAAATGTGCATTAAATGTTTAAAACTCTTCATATCACAGATATACTATTATCTAGTACTATCTATTATACTAGTATTATCTAGTTTTTATCTAGAAAATAGAAATATCGGTTTGAGACTCGGTATCGGGAGACAATAAAAAATTACTGACTCGGATCAGATCGGGAACCAAAAAAACGTGATCGGGACATCCCTAGTGTCCATGCCTTAGTCCGCTGATCCACTTGGAGCCCCTAACAGTGACCTATTTTGCACTAAAATGCCTCGTAGTTGAGACTTCTGTGTATCAGTAGAGAATCTGATGCTTTAACTGTCCAAGAACTGTCTACACTGTCTGGAAAATAATTTGACTGACATGCAGAATAACCAATCAGAGTGTTGTTTTTGTATAACATGTATGTACAGCTGCCAAAGCAAATGAGTTGCTCGTGAGTTCGAATCCCGTTCACACCATCGACACTCGGGGCCTGAGAGAGCCAAACTTGGCCGTGCTCTCTCTGGGCCAATTTTTTTCTCTCCATCACTTTCACACTTTAATGTCCGCTGGCTACTGATTGGTCCATCGGAACTGGGGATCCTGCGCTTTCCTCTGAGCGCGTTGGCTCCCCAGTGACGGTGTATCAGCAGTAGTTGGAACAGAGGTGCTGACCACATCACTCGCGTCAGAGGAGACTTGCGCTTGTCTTCACCTTCCTAGAGTCAGGGACAGTGCAAAGTGATGGGGAGAGCGGATGGGATGTGTTTATTGGCTACCGCTACATTGGAGGAGAAAAAATTACCATGTTTTCAGACCTTGCACATAAAGATTTACCCATATGAACAGCGTGCAACTGCTTACACGTTTCTCATAGAACAGATTAAACTGCTTGAAGTATACATACATATGGAAATCACAGCATCCCTCAACACACTGTAGACATTGGATGATTTATTTACAATTGGACAAAGCATCAGAGGCTGAGATTGGGGTCTTCAAAGTGTTAAAAATTGGTGACTTATAACAAAGAATCCTTATCTTCTCTCTTCGTTTAGGAGATTTTGCAGTCCTGCTGAAGGCAGGGATGACTGTGAAACAGGCCATTCTCTATAACCTCCTCTCAGCTCTAATGGGGTACCTGGGGATGATTACAGGCATCCTGATTGGTCAGTATGCTGAGAATGTGGCCATGTGGATTTTTGCTCTCACAGCTGGACTCTTCATGTACGTCGCACTGGTGGACATGGTGAGTAACACGTTCAGATGACGCCCACTTCATATGTATGCGTTTGAGTCGCCACTCTAAGCTCTCCCTTATGTCTGCTGTTTGTGTGTTTGTGTGTTTAGGTTCCAGAGATGCTTCATAACAATGCCAGCGAGGCGGGTGTTAGTCACTATGGATTCTTTCTCCTGCAGAATGCTGGGATACTGCTCGGTTTTGGCATCATGCTGGTTATCGCAATGTTTGAGCACAAGATTCAACTAAACATTGACTTATGATTCCATGAACATTAGTGACTTCAAAGATGCTTAGTTCCTTTCAGCCCCTGCCGGGATCCCAGTACTGCTGAACCAGCCGCCTGTTTCTGCTTTAACGGCAAACGAAACCCACCAATCAGGAGACAGATTTGGAGCTTAATGTACTAATTTATGGTCTTTCAGGAATTGGATGGTGGTGTCCTGTCGTCATTCCTTAATCACCTGTGACTGCTTGCTTTAAACGTCTTAAGTTTTCCCGTTAAAGTCTTTTATGTGTTAGTGAAAAATCACTCCTTGTAAATTGTGGATGCTCTCTAAGTTTAAAGTGTCAGATTTAATCTGTTGGAATTTTTTATTTTGTAAGCATAAACCTACGACGTGTTACACATCCAGCCACTTGTGATTGCACTCCGCTGGATATACTGAGTGTGGTATCCTGCCCACTTCTCTTTAACCTGCTGTAAATCATTCAGGCTTCATTGAGTAATAACTATACATGTCTGAACACTCCATCCTGAATCGGTCCCATCAGTGTCAGTATTTGTAGAGATGCTGAAAGCATTCTCTTACCCTGTCGTTTATTACTGTTACAGTGTTTACTGAGGCAGCTTATTGTACATTAAGCTCTGTTACAGTGCATGTATGTGTTTGTCATTTTGCAGTGTCTTTGTCACATTCCATTTCAGTAAAGATTCCTGAGCATCTCTAAAGCTCCGGAAAACTTTGTCGTTCATTTAATGCAGTTTGTCAGAATTCTTTAGTTGGATCGGTCTTGCATGCAACTTTCGTGAAATCCTAACCTAATCTTGTTAACAGATTTACGGGCTCAGCAGGCTAAGACGCTAACACCATGACCAGAGGATCGGGAGTTTGAATCCCGGTCATGCTGTTTGCCATCAACAGCCGGAGCCCAAGAGAGCAAAAATTGGCAGTGCTCTCTCTGGGCAGGTAGATGGCGCTCTCTACCCATCACCCTCACATTGCAATGTCCGCTGGCTCAGACATCTACTGATTGGTCCATTCGGAGCTGGGAATCCTGCGCTTTCCTCCGAGCACGTTGGCTCCCCAGTGACGGTGTATCAGCGGTAGTTAGAAAAGAGGTGGTGGCTGCATCACACGCAACGGAGGAGGCTTGTGCTTGTCTACACCCTCCTAGAGTCAGGGACAGTGCAAAGTGATGGGGAGAGCCCCCTAGTGGATGGGATGAATTAATTGGCTACTACCACATTGGGGAGAAAATTGACAAAAATTATATATATATATGTAAAAAAACAGGTAGTGAAGTTCAGATCTTGAGCTACATTTGGATCCCCAGATCAGACAGAATCCAGAACCTGACTGTGACTACATGTTTAGTGTATGATGCTTTTGTACTGATCGCTTGAGTTATACAGGGTCTGTACATTGATCTCCTTGTCCTGGGAGTCTGAGAAGGTTCAGTGCTATGCAGGAACCAGCATCTTGGTACACAGACGACCACTGGTGGACTCAGGAGAGGGGCGGAGACTTGTGCATCTCCAAAGTGTCCTGTTAGCTGCCCTTCCCATGAAAGCCTCCTTTTTTTACTATAGACTGATAGTGTGCCCTCTAGAACAAAGATTGATGACCTGTCTGAATGAGGCCCTAATTTGGTTGCCTTTCCAGTAGAAAATGGTGCATTAAGTGTCCTCTATTGCACCCCTACTAGACAGTGTCCCAAAGTGAGTCCTTTTCAGTAGAGAACATGTGTTGCAGTGCTGTATAGGGATCTCCTACATGATGAAGTGCCTGGGTAGTTGCCCCTTTAATTGAGAAGTGCCCCTCCAGCAGGAAAATGTGCCCAGCATACATCCTGAGTCCTCAATTTTCTGTGTGGGTAAGTGGGCACTACCAAGTAATGTCGGCTGGTTCAGGTGTCTGCCAGACGATCCATCAGAACTGGGGATGTATTGGGAGCAGTTTGAAAAGAGGCGGAGCTTGACTTCACATGCATCTGAGGAGGCCTGTGTTAGTCTGCACCCTCCCAGAGTGATGGGGAGAGTCAACGAATGGTCGGTTCAGCTGTTTTATTTATTTTTTAATTTTTTCCCAATTTTCTCCCCTTCCCAATGTGGTAGTCGCCAATTAACCCAACCAATTAGTGGCTCTCCCCATCACTTTGCACTGTCCCTGACTCTAGGAGGGTGAAGACAAGCACAAGCCTCTTCTGCTTCGTGTGATGCAGCCACCACCTCTTTTCTAACTACCGCTGATACACCGTCCCTGGGGAACCAACGTGCTTGGAGGAAAGTGCAGGGTCTCTACTTTCAAATGGACCAATCAAACCAGTTGTCTTATACTTTATATTAATGTTGATACAGTTTGAATAGTAACAAAGTTCAGTCAAGAAGCTTCACTCCCACCTCCCCTTGGTCTACATAGGCAACAGTGCATGCTGGGATGTGTAGTCTCCAAATGTGCGGACTGAAGTTAAACCTGAATTCTGCGAGAGGTTCAGGTTTCAGTGTGTGTATGAAAGTGTGTGACAGTTGCAGCTGCTGTCTTCAGTTGAGTTGGATAAGTACCTCCAGGGGAGATGGGGGGTGACTAGGCTTCCTAAAGCCAAATTAACTGCACCAGCATACCAGCACATTCACGCACATAATCAGCACCAATCAGAATAGTGAATATTTCACAGGAGAATCATCACCGACATATAATCCACACACTTCACAGTTGTAAGTACTGAGATGTTATCAAGTACAGGGGTTTTCCGTTTTGTTTCCCTGGACTGCAACTTCCAAAAATGCCCCAGTGTCCTCTTACAGTTGTATTTATATCTCTGATGTGAGTGTGTGTGGGTGGGGGCTGTCTGTCAGGACAGGTCTCTCCATTGGCATCAGTCAGTCTTCATCTCCAGGTCACACAGCCTGGTTGTTCTCCTGTCCACCCGGATTGACCCTCTCCAGACCGGCCTGTGTGAGAGTGTACCAGCGATGGAGAAGAGAGGAGACGTGATGTTGGGTGTTGAGGATGAGTCCGGGCAGCCAGTGTCTGCGCTGTCCATCCTGTCCCTGCTGGAACGTGTGTCCACCATCATCGATGGCGTCCAGGCCAGCCAGCAGCGCATGGAAGAACGCCAGCAGCTGCTCGAGACGTCCGTCGCCGCCATCCAGTCTGAGCTCGTCAAACTGGCCCAGGACCACAGCGCCACGGCGGGTACCGTGGACAAGCTGCTGCAGAAGGCCCGGCGTGTGAGCGCCCATGTGAAGGAGGTGCGCTCACGGGTGGAGAAACAGAACATCCGCGTGAAGAAAGTGGAGACCACGCAAGATGAACTTCTCACAAGGAACAAGTTCAGAGTGGTCATCTACCAGGTAAAGTCTATGTTCTCAGGGATGGTACTGGAGTACCACTGTCTTGTGTGTCTAGCTCAACCACGTCAGCTTATCCAGGACTTGTTAGATAACGTATATCTTAGATCAGGTGCTTTTGATCGCAGGGAAACCTCTACAGTGAGTAATACTTCAGGAACAGGCTTGAGAACCATCGTCCTGATGGACCTTTCAATCAGTAACGTAAATATATGGCCTTCGTAAGAGAAAGCAGAGGAAGTTTTGAGGCATAGGGTGTGACCGAGCCTTCATGCTTGCATTTGTAAAGCATTGCATTTGTCCTTATATCTGTTGATTTCCTTCAGGGTGAGACCGAAATGCCATCTCTCGCTGTGACAAAAACCCCGAAGGGGGCAGGCCTTGCAAACCTTGAGGTGGAGCCCGACGAGTACGAGATCCCTGCTGACCTCTCGTCTGATGAGGAATACATGGTGGTGGAAGAGGCAGAGTCATCCCGGGCGGCACGCCTGAAGCAGTCGGGCTTGAAGGGCATCGAGAACATCAAAGCGGCGTTCTCCAAGGAGAACATGAGCAAGACCCGTGAGAAGACCCGCGAGAACCTCAGCAAGACTAAGGAAAGCCTGAGCAAGACGGGCCAGACACTGGGCACTAAGATCAACACCCTGGGTGAGAAGATCATTCCTCCGGAGCAGCGGGAGAGGATGCGTCAGAGCAGCGAGAGGCTGAAGGAGAACATCGCTAAGAAAGCGCCCAACATCAAACTCAAAAAGGAGCGCGCCGTCGCAGAGGGCCAGGAAGGCGCCGAGGCAGAGGCGGCCGTGACCCCGCCCAAAGGCCGCAAGTCCAGCCCGGAGGTCACCTACACCGAGGTGGTCACCGAGAGCAAACGTGAGGGCCCTGTATCTGAAGAAGGAGCCACACGGATTCCAGAGGAGTAGTGAAGAAGGTTCTCCGCAGAACCAGCTTAAAAGGCGAAAGAAATGCTTAAGTGCTTAAGAAGGCAAGAGATTAGTGTGTATGTGTGAGTATATGGATACTATAGACTAAGTCAGTTAAAATAAACCTGGCTGACGTCTCTCAGCCCAAATCCTTATAGTGATTCAGAAATGAGAGTGAGGCAGTTGGTCAAAGAGCAGCTGTCTTTGCACCTGGGGGCCAGTTTTCATCATTCTCAGCCCTCTACCAAAAAAGCAGTACACTATTTAGAGTTTGACTTGCTTAGTAATCTGACTAGATTGAAGCCATATTGGGATTGGATTAGTTTATCAGGGGGGCATCCGTACCATTTTAAATGTTGAATCTCCTCTGGACGCCATTAAAACTACAGGAGTGAATTTTTGGGGGTTATTGGGTTTTACCAAAACAAATGTCTGAGTCACATAATATGATCAAAGTTGATTTGTACCTGTACCTATAATTATAGTCACTCCAATTTTAGCTCTACAATAGTCTGGAGCTCCCAGGTAGAGTATGGAGTATCATCCATCCAGACCAAGGCTATGTTCAGACTGGCCAAATCAGACTTTTGGCCTCTCTAGATTGCTTTTTGAAGTCTGGACAGCCAAAAACATGTAAAATCCCATTTTTGCATAATCTGATCCAAGCCACATTTGGAGGTGGCTTAATATCCAATTACAGTCAGATGTAAACAGATCCGCCTCAGTCTGGATGCTCAAATCGAATTTTGAGTTGCCTTTCGCGTCACTTGCAACACGAGAAAGAAGAATATGTACAATCCAGAGTGACTGAAGTCCGTGGATCCAAGAAACGCGTCCCAGGTTGCCAGATCCCAAAAAACTCTCCAGCCCACTGTATGACTGAAAGGAGCCCTACACACTTAAAACTAACCCTAATTTAATCTAGAATCTAATTCACAGACAAAGCTAAAATTGCTTCTAATTATATTCTCTAATATTATAAAGTTTACAGCTCTATTTTTTTGTACTGTGTGGCAATAAGAGCTTTTTTGTGGTCATGGTATATTTTAAAAACTTGCAACCCTGAAGCCACGTCACCAATGACTTTTTAACAGCTGTTGTTGGTGAAGGTTTTTGATGGTTTCTGCAATTCAGGGGAATAAAAACAGCCAAAAATCTTTATTTTCCAACACAAGGCAACATCACACAGAACTAAAATGATAAGACCATCTCTGCGTTAGCTAAAAAAAAAAAATGCAGATCGTTCCATTAAAGGAGGAGAAAAACACAGACATGGTGGATCTGGATGGGAATAAAATCAAAGAGGAGCTTCTGTAGAAGGGCCCAGAACCTCCATGTACAGTTAATCCAATCCCAATAGGACTACAATATTTTTATACATTATTTTCCCTTAAAGCTCAGCTCAACTCTAATTCATATGATAATTTTTTACAAAATCTTTCTTTTAAACTGTACCTGCAGGCTCTTAAGCTGCAGTGCAGCTCACACTCTCATAACTGAAGAATAGCTCCACCAGTTTGCATTGTTTTTAATGTATTTATTGTGTAATACTCCTTAGGGTGTCATAAACGTCAGGAGCTTAAAGCAGATATATGTAAATAAGCTTCATTCTAACTGGCTGCCTTGCACTGTCATTTAAATACTGAACTGCTGTAGCCTGAACAGGTGGATTTATGTAATTTTTTTGCTTTTGTAACATCACAAATACAAAGAATTCCAAACAACATGGCTTTCAGCTTTGTTTCTATATGCAGACTGTATGGACTGGGAAGTCAGTGCTTGGCTAAGTAGTACAGGAGTGTTTTATTACCTAAAAAGGAAGGAAAAGTCATTTTAAGAGAGTTGAAGCAGCATTGTAGATATGAAATAGATTGAACAATGTAAGTGTGTGTGACAGACCAACTGAGAAAAGAAGAGAAACGTGTGGAACAGTGTGTGAGGATGTGATATTTCTACCTTCAAGTAATCAACACAATACAGATACATAAAGTAATGTAATTACGTAAAGGATTCTAAAGTAAAATAAAGAGTTTTTATTCACTTTGTCTCTAGTCTTGCTCCTCTTTCATAGACACGGGTCTAATATAGTGAGTTTTTCATAATAGCCATAACATAAATCTGTCCTTAATACAAGTAATACTGCACTGATGTATACAGAATGATCAGAAAAAGTGCATTTAAACATCCAGTTTATTATGTGTACAGTTTAAAATGTGATAAATGAGGTTTAATCACAAATCCTGTTGTTTTAATACTTTATTTGAAGACTACCAGCCTGTGAGCTTCATTATAAAACAAAACTTGACTATTTATAAACACCTAATAACAGTAATATACTAAATATAATGTAATATAAATGTATTTGGATATTTCTAACAGTTAGGAAGTGTTTTTATATTTGTAGACTAGATGAGATCATTTGTTTTCTTAAATGTACTTAAGAATCAATGTTAAATTGTAAACAGTTTCTATTAAATTGTATTGTTTGACTGTAGAGATGAAAAGCAGCTCCCTGTTAATATCTGTAGCATAGTAGAGACTGTTGTTTTTTTTTTTATATATATATATATATATATATATATATATATATATATATATATATATATATATATATACACACACACACACACACATATATACATATATATACACACACACACACACATATATACATATACACATATATACATACATACATACATACATACACACACACAAATATTGGTATATGGATACACAGACTGTACAGGGACAAGTGATAGAGACAATGTGCCTATAATTACATAATGTCCATCAAACATATAGATTAAATTCAATTAACAATAGGTATGTACATAGTAGTGATGAGCACCAGTAAAGGACAGACCACTGACACACTGACCAGTCATATAATAAACTTGATCACCGGAAATAAGACTCTGGAACCACACACTTTTATAAACTACAGCAGGGAATGTACACGTCAGATAAACTCTGAGACTGAGTGTGTGGCTCAGGTTAGGTAGGGTGGGCCATGTCTAAAAAAAGATGACTTGAAATAAATATGAACAGCTGAGCAGCTCTGCTGGTAATTTCTGTCTCTACCTCTCTCTCACACACACACACACACACTTTAGTAAATGCCGAGATAGTGCTTCATGCCACATCTTTAGAAACACAATTATGCACCTGTGCTGTGCTGCTATAGGAACCAGAATAACACACTGTAGCATTTCCATACACAGACGTCTCTAAACTTATGTCCAGTGATGACTCGTATAATGATGTAAACAACTTCTTTTAAACAAGTTAACACAAGTCAGGTTTAATTAAAGCTAACAAAGTACTGGTCACTTTATAAAACAGCTGCATTTAGAGCTGGGAAAGGACCGCCTACCTAATTAACATACAAATGCAGAGATTCTGACATAAATAAATGAAGAAATACGGTAATACGTAAATAAAAACACAAAGAAATGTGGAAATAAATACATGTAGAAATAAATAATATATATAAACAGTCCAAATAAATATTAATTCATGGAAATGTAGAAACAGATTCCTGATATAAATGTAAGTATGTCCTTTTTCATGACTAATTGTATTTATTAATTTATTCATTTGTCTATACAATTGTTTTTTTTCATTTATATGTGCATTTATTTATTTATACTTAAGTAATTTTTCGTCCTCCATAGTTTTTTTTCTCTCCATTGATCTGTATTTATTATATTCTGGAAAAAAATATTTAAAAGATGCCAGTTACTATTCTGCTCCACACCGCGAGGTGGCGCACGTCTAAAACTACGGCACGCCTCAGAACTGCCTGTAAACTTTAGTGTTGCCAGATTGGGCTTTTTGACACCTATTTTATTTTAAATCAGCGGAGGAAAACATACTTCGGCGGGCGGTTTGTAAAAAAATATATATATGATTTTAACAGATTATTCTGAATAGATAACAATGGAACAAAAGTCTCTTATAAAAGTGTATATCCATAAATAATACCACTGAACCACGACTTTCACCCTGTCTAAGTGTGTAAAATATAAACTTAGTTTCTAGAAAGAGTATGAGAATATGCTTTTACTGTGTACTTTTCGTGAACACGTTTGGCTTAAAAATACTGTGATAATCTGGCAACCCTGCTTGCAGGTTTCCAGAGACACAGACGTAAACAAATCCCTGTTACGGAGCGTACTTCCGTCAGATAACAGTCAGCCTGAAACAGTGATCTGATTGTCTTTAAATGTGTGTGAACATCACTGTTAATCAGCACAGGACAGTAATCTGATATAATGGCGGATGACGGCCGGAGGACAGATGATGATGACCGAGGTCCCGGAGCTCAGTATCAGATGTTCGGGCTGATGGAGGATTTACTGGACAAACTGAAGCTGCTGGATTATGAGGAACACGTTCTAGTAAAACACAACATGAAACCACTGTCCAGGTAAACCAATGACGTCAGTTACTAAAGTAAACACACACTAACTTATCACAGACTAGTCTGATGCTCTGTACAGAGCTTTAGTTATCCAGTGCTGTGCTGGTGATGTGAGCTGTGTTTATATGCAATTACGACCAGCTTATCAGACAAACACACATATATCTCTCTCTCTCTCCCTCCATAGACATTATTTTGTGGCGAGTCCATACACTGCCAGTAACCCTGGTGAGCAGTTCTACATGTTCAGTGTGATAGCAGCGTGGCTCATCACGCTGTGTGGCCGGACATTTGAGACACCACAAGAGCACGATGATCCCAATGCTACTGTCTCCAACATCCTGGCCCATCTCAGAGCCCTGGTCAGTTACAGTGTGTGTGTGAGTGAGACAGAAAGAGACGCATGGTTGAAGGGCTTTAACAGTAGTACAGTGGGGTAGCGGGCAGCTGTGGCCTGGTGGTGAGGGGAGGTTGCTGGTTCAATTCCTTAAACAAGGCACTTAATCCCCTACTGGTGCCCACGTGTGCTCACTACCCCTTAGTGTGTTTAACAGACTTTAGCAGTTTAAGTGTGGAGGTCAGTGGAGGATACCTGCATCACACCACCTTTAACCTGAAGTGTTTGTTTCTCCATGACTGCTGTGTGTGGTTGTGAGCAGGGTGGGCTGGTTGACTTTCCTCCTTCTAGGCTGAAGTCTGGTTCTGGTGAGCATGTGTGTTACGTCCTGGACCGCCTAGCAGAAGAGGCTCTGAAAAGTAGAGACTTTGTTTGGAAAAAGTAAGCCAACACACACGTACATCACATACATACACACATACATGCATCACACACACACACACACACACGTACATCACATACACACATACATCACATACATGCATCACACACACACACACATACATGGATCACATACACACACACACACACACACACACACACACATATACATCACATACATACATACACACACACACACACACATACATACATACACACACACACACATGCATCACACACACACACACACACACATACTTCACATACATATCTAAAAATATTACTTAAGAATTTGAGCAATAACACATCCTTTCTCACTCTTTCTCTCTCTCTCACTCTCTCTCTCTCTCTCACTCTTTGTCTCTCACTCTCACTCTCTCTCTCTCACTCTCTCTCTCTCTCTCTCTCTCACTCTTTTGCACTCTCACTCTCTCTCTTCCTCTTTGTCTCTCTCTCTCTCTCTCTCTCTCTCACTTTCTCTCTCACTCTTTCACTCTCACTCTCTCTCCCTCTTCGTCACTCTCACTCTCTTGCACTCTCACTCTCTCTCTTCCTCTTTGTCTCACTCTCACTTTCATTCTCTCTCTCTCCCCCTCTTTGTCTCTCTCACTCTCACTCTCTCTCTCAGGCCTGTCTACCCCTCTGAGGACCTGGAGGAGGAGTCTGTAGTGGAGGATGATGCTGAGCTCACACTAAGTAAAGTGGAAGAGATCAATGTGAGACACTCACTCGCACACATAATTACACAGACATTTCACGTAAAGTGACATATTGAAATATTTTTGATGAAAGTAAAAATAAACAAAAGAATATTTTATTTTGCGTTTATCACGATCACGTTTCCTCTATCACTATCATTTGTAATGTCCCTGACTCTCTTGGGAGGGGGCAGACCAGCACAGGCCTCCTCCGATACAAGTGACATCAAGCTCCTTTTTTCCGAAATGCCAGCGATACATCGCTGCCGGGCCTCTAACATGCTCGGAAGAAAGTGCAGATCCACAGTTCTGATGGGTCACCAAAATACGTGTGGCAGTCCTGATACACACTCTGAATAGTATCACATCTGTGTGTAGGAGGAGGCTGACGAGGAAGAGGATGTTATTGATCTGGAGGAGCTGAAGACCAGAACCAATCAGAGCGTAAGTTTGGGACCCGCTGTCTGCAGGTTCTAAAATAAAAAGGAGCCGCCAAAGCTGCTTCCTCACACATTTTGAAATAGCAGACGTATTGATTATGAGCTTATGGGTAATGTCTTCTCTGTTTGTTTACAGGAGGTGAGCCGTCCTGTGATGGTCTGTGACTTGCTGTGATGTGTGCATGCGTGTGTAATGTGATGTATTTGAATGTGTATAGGAGGCAGGCGGAGCGAGGCCAGAGATGATCCTGGAGTCTGTGATTGACTCGGCTGAATGGACTCTGGAGGTGGAAAGAGTTCTGCCCCAACTCAAAGTCACCATCCGCTCAGACATCAAGGTCTGCAAGTGTCTGTTGTTAAGATTATAAAGGACTAAGACTTGTACTGATAATACTGATTGACCCAGAATGAAGTAATAGATCAGAATGAACCTGAGGATGTAAATCGGAGGTGTGTACCCTTTCAGCTTGAATAACGGGTAACTGATAACTTTTAGGATTGGAGGATTCATGTGAGCCAAATGCATCAGCACCAGGATGGTATCAAAACATCTCTGAAGGATGCCAAGGTCTGTTATACTTACCTGACCTGGATATACACATGTGTACATGTCTGTATTATGCTTTTGCAGCTCACTCTGTGTGTGTGTATGTGTGTGTGCGTGTGTGTGTGTGTGTGTTTCAGGGCTTTCTGGATAAGCTGCTGGAGGAGATCAGTAAGACTCAAGAGAAAGTGAGCAGTAGAGAGAAGTACATCAACTCTCAGCTGGAACACCTCATCACTGATTACCGAAATGCTCAGTCAAAACTCAGTGAGGTAAACTTCCTGTCTGATCAATACTCAAAAGGATCGTCTTACCAGGCCGAAGTGACTCCAATCTGATGTTTTTGCCTGAGTGTGACTCCAATCTGATCTTTTTTAGGGCTGTGTGGGCAGATCTGAGTCACTTTCATG
Source organism: Crenuchus spilurus (assembly GCA_036984385.1). Lineage (NCBI taxonomy): Eukaryota > Metazoa > Chordata > Actinopteri > Characiformes > Crenuchidae > Crenuchus > Crenuchus spilurus. The sequence continues at coordinate 81,327 of BRDA01009133.1, forward strand.
TGTGGTCCTAGATCAGATATCAGATTCGTGGTCGTGTGAAATGAACAAGAGCAGTCAGATCAGATCTGATGCGTATTTTTGTCTGTACACGTGTGATTAGTGCTAAAGACTTCTCTCCTGTTTACACACAAAGCTGCTAAAACAGAAGCCGGCTGGCATTTATTCACCAGCACCACCTGATTATATACAGCCTAGAGGTGGGTAATCCAGGTCCAGAAAGTAAAAATCCATCCCAGGATTTTGCTCCGACTTCATGTGTGTCTGTGCTGCAACAGAACCAACAAGGCAGTGGAAACAAAATCCTGGGGTGGATTTTTACTTACTGGAACTGGATTATCCACCTCTGACTACAGCCTACCAGCTGTTTACTGAACTCCTGAGTCCTCTGATACGAGGTTGCCAGATCCCATATATATATTCTCCAACATACTGTAGTGTCTGACAAAAAGCCGTCCTACACAAACTGAAACTAAAACATCTAATCACAGATATTTGAAGAAGCTTTTCTCTTCTTTTCTTTGTTTTCATTGCAAAAGGCACTGCATTGTGCCACCACTGACATACCCATGATTGCATTTTCAAAGTAGCCCAATTTGGCAGGAAAGCTGCAAAACTGGCAACCATGTACAAATGGGTGACATGCATAAACGTATCAGTCTAGGGCTGCAGCTAACGATTATTTTAGTAATCGATTATTCTATCGATTATTCTTTCGATTAATCGGTTAATCTGAAAAAATAAATGAAAGAAATCAGGTTCTGCAATAACTACTTAAGCTTATTTTAAAAGTAATAGAAATGCACAAAAAATAACTTTAAAGCTTTTTAATTAAACATTTTATTGCTTAAAATACAATAACAGCCTCCATTTCAGATTCAAGTTTAAAACTCTTGCTTTTTTCAAAATCAAAACAGAAGAGAAATACATTTTTAGAAATCACATTAAAGGTAAAAAGCAAACAAATTAAGGCACAATACAGTAAACATGGCCTTTTTATATATTCTACTTTGAATTTCAAGTCTGTGTGACAAAACTCGTTTTTTTAAAGTGCAAAAACATAGAAATAAAATAAAATCACATTGATTTAAAGGTAAAAAGCAAACATAAATTAAGAATAATAAACAATTTCAAGTCTGAGATATAACAACATCCACTTCTAGGTTTTACATGTTGAATGAAATATTTTCTTTCTTTCAAAGCCAACATATATTGAACATTATTCTTACAAACAATATCAATACAACATATAACAATGGAGGAAAGTGAGCATGTCAACATGCTCAGAACTGAGGCTTGCCTTGCGCTTTGATGCAATGTTTCCTGCAGCTGAAAACAGGCGCTCTGATGACGTGGATGTAGCTGAAATACACAGCAGAGACGTTGCCAGTTCTGCCAGTGTTGGATAGCGCGCTGCGTTATTTTCCTATTGTCGTTTTCTTCTCGCACGTTGTCGCTCTTTTCCCTCTTTTCCATATTCCCGCTTCTCAACTAAAAATCTCCGCGCCTCCTCCTTCCTGTGTGTGGGTGACGTAAGCGTGGTGTGCCACATTAAAAGTCGTCCGTGCAAAATATCGTGCGCTGAGTTTTAAAATTAAATAAACAATTACTCGAGGCACAGAAAATTACTCGATCATTTTTTTAATCGAGTAACTCGAATTACTTGAGTAATCGTTTCACCCCTACATCAGTCACTGTACGTGGGGCCCCAAGTGTCCATTGGGCAAAAAATCTGAATTAAGAGGCTTGTAGTGTGAACGCAGTTTTAGTTTATAAAAGGATTTGAAGATCAAAGTTCAATCTTGTACTCTTACATTTCTCATTGCATTTATCATTCAGTGTCTCTCATCTTTTTATCATTTTACTGTGTGTTCAGGCCAAAGAGCTGTATCAGCAGGGCAGTGGAGGAGTCACAGAAAGAACCAGAACTCTAGCAGAGGTAATATAAAAGTATTTAAAGGCCTAATACATGCACTTAAAGCATGTACATGTACAGTAGATTTAATCATAGTAACCTGAATCTTTTTTAAATGATTTCTTAATGTAACTCCCATTATGATGTATGCAGATCAGTGAAGAGCTGGAGAAAGTCAAGCAGGAGATGGAGGAGAAGGGTAGCAGCATGTCAGATGGAGGTGAAACAGCACACACACTCACACTCGGAGATGAGTCCTTGACACGCATGCAAGGTCATGTTCTCTTTACAACAGTGGTGTTTCGGTGAAGGCTTTCAACCTTTTACAACAATGAGATGGCACTTTACCGTAAAAAAACACTCTAAAATCATTTTGTTCACTTTTTAAACACCGCACTCATTTGATTCAGTGCATTCATTGTGTTGTGGCTACAAAGCTGCTGGTTTGCATTCAGACAAGGAAATGTTGCATTTCTAGCGACCTCTAGTGGATGTTTTTAGCTTAACATACCTCTACCGATTGGTAGAGATGGCACAATAATATTGTGTTAAGTTTAACACCTAAAATTTCTGTTAGTCAGTGCTCTGTTTATTTTAATTAGTTTTGAGCTCACTGAAGAGCTGTAGCCTAAAATTTAACTGTTATCCAAGGGTGTTGTGTTGTTGCATGACATGCACGTGCACTGCAGCCCATACTGTTGACGCTTTTGGTTTTAAGATGGTAAAACTCCTCCCTGTAGTCCTGATCAGGCAGATTGTATTGAACAATAATGTTAAGTCAGTTCTACATCCAGAGTGTGGATCATTTTTCACTCACCCTTGTAATCACAGGTACATTGCTTGTGAGTAAGTTCCCAATCAGAGTAGGACTATATTTAGCTTTTCTAACAGCAGCTGCTTCTTGGTCATTGCCGTTTGTTTGGGCTTGTTTGATTTCAGCCCCCGTGGTGAAGATCCGTCAGAGCCTGACGAAGCTGAAGCAGGAGATCCAGCAAATGGATGTACGTATGGGAGTGGTGGAACACACTCTGCTGCAGGCCAAACTGAAGGAAAAGAACATCATGACAAGAGACATGCATGCCACCCACATTACAGAGACTACCACACACACCTACGCATGACCTCCACACATGCATGTAATGTAATCTGTAAATATTGTCACTGTCCAGAGAAAAACATTTTAGTTCTCTGCATAATGTGAGCTCAGCAGGTGTTGTTTTTGTTGTGAGAACATTTCATGATGATTGCAGTAATAGAAAAGCTGCAGAATTATTTTCAATAAAGTCTTTTTACATTTACTTTGAAAGCAAAGACTGTAGTCCATCTGTTTCGCTGCCTACTCTGTTAGCCTCTTTTCACCCTGTTCCTGAATGCCCAAGACCCCCACATGATGGTTTATATCAAATCTTACTGAGAGAAGCTTTGCTGTGACAATTAGAAATGTGTCTGACTCTGCTTCAGTTTCTTGTGGTGTTCCTCAGGGTTCGGTGTTGGGGCCGTTGTTATTCTCTTTTTATATGCAGCCTTTGGGACATATTAGGGACTGTTTTAATATTGTTTATGACTCATCTTTTTAAGCGAGTGTTTGGATAAAGCATTAGGCACACTGTCTCATATTCTATGGTCTTTTGTGTTTTAGGTCTGTTGTTTTGTTTGTCCATGTTATATTGTGTAGGATTAGCTATTTTGTAAAGCACTTTGTGACCAAGGGCGGCACGGTGGCTTAGTGCTTAGCACGTTCACCTCTCAGCACTGAGGTCTTGGGTTCGAGTCCACATCTGAGTGGAGTTTCCATGTTCTCCCCGTGTCTGCATGGGTTTCCTCCGGGGTCTCCAGTGTCCTCCCACAGTCCAAAAACATGGAGGTCAGGTGGATTGGATACTCTAAATTGTCCATGTGTGTGTGCACCCAGCGATGGAATGGTGCCCTGTCCTGGGCTTAGTTGAATTGTGTAATGCCCTACCCTGTGCCCAGTGAGGGGGTAGAGGACTAACCGCCACCCTGATAAGGATTAAGCGGGTGTGATAATGGATGGATGGATGGATGGATGTGACCACTATCTATACACCAGGACCATCACAGAGCAGGTGGATCATTCTTGACAAGAGAAATTTGACAAAATGCACCTCATTGCATCTTTAATTTTTGCCTTTACAGTCATGTGCTCTTTCCAACGAAATCTGTCATCTATTACTATACTAAGAGATTTGGTACACTGTTACTATATGATCATCAAAACAAATCATTGTTGTTATTTAGCCTGTTGTGTACACTGCCAACATATTTGATTATTTTTATTTTCTTGTTCATTGGAAAAGAGATACAGTTCACTGTCAGTCTCCTTATCAGCAGTCAGACTCTGATGGGACCCCTGTTCTGAGGCCTCAAAGCTATCTACTCTCTCAATACTGCTGCTGTTTAGAAACGGTAGAAATAGCACCGGTAGGTGGAGCCAAAACTCTCAACGACTCTCAGTGGACTCCCTTTGTTGAACAACCGCCCCTCACTCAAATACAGGGTTGCCAGATTCGCGTGTATTGACGCCAAAGTGAGCTAAAAATGCAGTTGTGGTTTTTGTGCTACTTTCAAAATGTACCGTTCTTATAATACCAGAGTAGAAAAGGAATACATAATCTATTAAGTCATTAAAACCATGAGGAGCTGTCTCACATTATATTTAATAATAATAATAATGATACAAAATACTTAAAAGTACAGAAATAATAACATAAATTATATATATAAAGTAATAATAATAGAAATTGGAAAAATTTACTAGCTTCCGCTTGTGTCGGCGTCCTGTCTGGCCTGGACATTTGTTCGGGACCTGGCAACCCTGCTGCTTTTGTGGGAGCTGTTGGATATCCCCTATTCGCTCAGACGCACTCAGACACAGGGTTGCCAGGTTAGTGTGTCTTCCACCAATATGTGTTCTTAACAAATGCAGAGACCGGTAAAAAAAATTAGAGGGGCGGGTTTTGGGTCACGGGTGTAAGTGGGTCATTAAAACCAAGATGACCTAAAACAGAGTGAACAGAGGTTGAAGAGTCTCTGATGGAAATGTTTTATGCAGTCTTCCTAATATTAGATCATTGATCTGAATGAGATCTGATCAAACAGGTTACAGCAGAGAAGAGACGTTTTAAATGTTTTACAGTGTAGGTATTTTTTCTCTTATGTTTATTATTATTATTATTTAATATTATTATTTATTAATATACGAAACGCTTCAAAAGTAGAAAATAGCTAAAGTAAATGAATGACATTAAGGTTAAATTAAACGTTTGTGATTGGATGCTTTAGGGATGGAGGATGTTTCAGAGACTTGGCAACCATCGCAGTCTGTAGTCTGTGTGTCTGCAGCTCTTGTACAGCCCAGTGAGGAGCTGTAGACTTTTGATTTGCGGTCTGGACCCTGCTGGTGCTGTTCTTGGAGGTTCTGGTAAGCTAGGCTGGTCTGGTCTGTGTTTTGGTACTTTGTGTGTTAATGTTCAGTTGTTTTGCATCATTTACTGAGCTTTTAAAGGCTTTTAAATCATCTACAGTTTATTTTAGTATCTCTGCTACATCTGATCTGTGCTGAACTTCTGTTTGTGGTGGTGTAGTTTATCAGACGCAGGAGTTATTAGGTTATTGAGCTATTTCTGTGTGTTTAGTCAGTAATAAACCCACTGATGTTGTCTCAGTGATCTAGAGCTCATACTTTATACTTTTAGACCTGTAATACTGATTTAATTCTCTGTATACAGATCGCAAATCTGCTCCTCAGCTCAGGTCATCAGTACTAGTGTGTGTATATATATATATATATATATATATACTGATGGATTTAAGGACTTAAAGGTTTATGTTTGACCAGAAAAACGATGAGAGATGTTGAAGAATAAAGCACAGAGTGTTACTTTCTCAGTGATATGAAATAAAAAGAATAATCTGATCATAAATACAGTGAACAGGGTAGAATAGTGCATGTTTGACTCTCATGTGGTTTCCTCTCACAGTTTCCTCTCAATGTGTACAACAGCATAACATCCTCACATACAATACAGTCAGAGGGAGTGAGAGAGAGAGGGAGAGAGAGGGAGAGAGACAGACAGACAGACAGACAGAGAGAGAGAGAGAGAGAGAGAGAGAGAGAGACAGACAGAAAGAGAGAGAGAGAGACAGATATGATTGTATTGTTAGTAATATTGACATATTTGTATAAGGCTTTGTCATAGATGTCACTGTTGTAACGCTTTGGCGTTTACAGTCATACCAGTAAAGCTAGATTGATTGATTGATTGATTGGTTGATTGGTTGATTGATTGATTGATTGATTGATTGATTGGTTGGTTGAGAAAGACTTTTATACATATTGTTGTTGTTAAATGTAAATGTAATCACATTATTGTTATT
>BRDA01009135.1:0-13731 GCA_036984385.1 Crenuchus spilurus
GGAAACTGGAATTTGGCCAGAAGAATGGACGCAATCACTTTTCATCCCACTGCCCAAGAAAGGAGACTTGCTCCAGTGCAAGGACTACAGGACCACTACACTGGTCTCACATGCTAGCAAGATCTTGTTGAGAGTGATATTAAAACAAATGCAGTCTAACCTGGAAGGGGAGATTGCCCAAGAACAAGCTGGATTTAGACCAAGAAGAGGCACTCAGGATCAGATCACAAACCTCCGGATCATCTTGGAGAAAGCAAGAGAAAGGAACCAAGAACTGTATTTCTGTTTTATAGATTTCACAAAGGCCAATTGTGTGACCAATTGTGAATAACCATGCTGGAGATGGGTTTCCCCTCACACCTGATCCAGCTGCTGAGAAATTTGTACAGTCAGCAGCATGTAGCCGTCAGGACCGCCGATCACACATCAACATGGTTCAACGTAAGACAAGGTGTCCGTCAAGGATGTAACCTCTCACCATGTTTATTCAACATCTTAGAAGAAGAAGTGATGAGGAAAGCACTACAGGGATTTATGGGAGGATTGAAAATTGGTGGAAGGACTATTAACAATCTCAGATATGCAGATGACATTGTCTTATTGGCCACATCAAAAGAACAATTAGAAGACCTGTGAGTCACACTAAGAAGGCTGCAAAGGAATATAACATGCAGATCAATGCAGCTAAAACAAAAGATGACGACGAACAGTGAAGATATACTGAAGATCACAGTGGAAGCAAGACTTCTGGAGCAAGTAGACTTTCATGTATTTGGGATGCAGAGTAACAAAAGCTGCAGACTGTGGCAGTGAAGTGAAATCAAGAATCACCATGTTGGTGATGGTCAAATTGACAAAGATGTGGAAAAGCAAGTCAATTAGCACAAACACCAAACTAAGACTGATGAAAGCCTAGCTACATATGGATGTGAAGCCTGGACACTGAAGAAAGAGGAAGAAAGCCGTATTCAGGCTTTTGAAAACAAGTGCATCAGGAAGTTGCTGAAGATCTCATGGATGAAGATGATGACCACTGAGCAAGTCTATGAGATGCTAGAACTCAAAAGGAGTTACTAATGCACATTAAATCCCGCATGTTATGTTACTTCGGTCATGTGATGAGGCACGCACATGAGGGCATTGAAGGAAGTGTTATGACTGGACTTGTGGAGGGAGTCCAAAGACGTGGAAGAACAAGAATAACCTGGATGGATAACATCAAGACATGGACTGGATTATTAGGTGTTTTTTTCACTTCTCAAACTGCCCAATTACAATGGGACAGTCTGGGAGGATGTTATTTTTTATCTCCTATCTATCCCAATGTTAATGCTGTTATTTTCAATCTTATGCAATTTCGTTGTACTTGTTGCAATGACAATAAACCATACCATACCATAGCCTGCTACAAACAACCAGAGACAGATGGTATTGGAGAGAAGTGACTCATCTGTCCAGCCTACCATCGCGAAGCAATGACGGCGTGTGACATGACATGACATAATAACAACAACAACAAAAACATGAAACAAAATAATGAAAATGGCTAAAATGAATAATATTAACCACATGGATTTCTTCTGGTAATTGTGCAATGGTCCCTAACTCTGCAACTTGTAGCTGGAGTGAACAAAACTAAGCTCCTACATCCAGGCTTCATCATAACAAATGTTTATCATTACTAAATGTTGTGGATGTAGTTGTTGTCTTCTTCTATTTCACCATGAAACTAACTGTACTGGTGAATCTGTGTTTTGGTCATTTGTGAGGAAATGCAGAATTACGAATTACAATCAAATGTCCCATATTAAACTATATTAAACTTTACCGCAGTAACTCTTTGCTGGTGTTTTCATGGCTTCCACCTTGTGAGTGAAAAACTGAAGGAAATGTTTGATTTGACTGAGGGAAAAAAAAATCACATCGCTTGTATATGCCCAGAACTGCAGCGGATATAATGTGCACTGTAACACAATCCAACAATCTCCCTGTGATGGCGTATCATGGACACCTAATAATCCTTCACAATCTGACATTGTCTTAACACACAGCTCTACTTTCTACTTCTACTATTTTGGAGCACTGCTGTGAGGATTTGATTGAACAAAAAAAAAACATTAGTAATGTCTTAATGTTGGATTATCTCCAACACACCTCATCCCCAACTCCTCCCAAAAGTGTTGGAGATGACGCACCATCTTTCCAATGAACACATTTCCACTGCTATACTACTCAATCCAGATGGTCCTGTTCTATTGGCAGTACCTCTTTACAGGGACTAGACAAGCTATATGTGTGCATTTGTATATCTGTGTCAGCGATGGTTGCAAGTAGGTTGAATGAATTCATTAGAAGCGGTGCCCACAAACATTTGGACATATACTGTATCAGCTGATCAACTGAAACTGAACTTCTTCATATTATTTTCTATGTGTCCAGGTCACTTTGTGTTTGTTTCCCTAACCTCCTCTTCTGCCTCTTCTAGCTCAGGCTCATCACTGCCACTGCTGAAGGCATCACTCGGGTCACTGCTGGCCCCCTGAAGCTCTTTCAAAGCCTCTGCATTTATCATGCCCAGGAACTCATTTTCTCCAACAGCCCCTTGATCTTCCTCATGTTCATGCTCATCTCCTGCTTCAGAACTGCTATCACACGCTCCATCCAGTTGTGCTATGTTAGCCAGCTCATTGAAGTTGTAGTCCCTCAGGAGATCCATCTCAAGCTGAGAAGAAACCAGCAGAATCTGTAAAACGCTGTCCATGATTTTCTTCAGCAGCAAATCTATACACTACAATAAAATGTTTTATGCACCTCCCCAAAAAATTTAAATAATGGTACCCATTGGTTGTAGCATTCAATCAAATTCTATCACCTTTACAGAATATAAAATGCAAAAAATTACACATCACTGCAGAAAAACTTAAGGATATTTGAGCTCATACATTGCCACATAAAAACAGAATATTGTGAAAAACTGTTATATATTCATTACAGGTAAAGTGACATCAGTATGGCGTATAGCTCATGAAAATCAGAAATCCGGTATCTTAAATTATTGGAATATTTGAAAACCCTTGAAATATGTCACTTAATGTATAATGAATAACTGAATGAATGATTTTTTGAATTACCGGTATGTACAATTTAGGTTTTCATCATGTTCTAAATTTTGGTAATGCACTAGCAGACGACTTATTTTGCTCCAAGTCAATTTTCTATCGAAAATAATTAGAAGTAGTTGGAGATGTGCTGCACATTTGGAATAACTGAAACTACAGTTCTACAGTGTACACTTTGCACTTTACCTTAACTGCACTGTCAGGTGTTCTTTCCAAATCTGGCAGAAGACCCATGGTGTCATCAGTGCTGGCAATGGCTGCTACTTCCTCCTCCAATTTAACAGCTCTCTCCACCATCTCCTCAGCACTGGCTCCAAAGTTCAACACCTGCACATTCCCTGAGCCTCCCTGTAGGCCCATAGGCAGCTGTGTGGACAGTGGTGTAGTCACAGTCATGTCTAGAGGCTGGGGGCTGAACTCAATGCCGTCTAACGTGAACTCACTAGGGCTGTCTGGAGGTGACTTCAAGGGCTTGTGATTAATGGAAGGCTCAAGGGGAACCGGGATAGGTGGCTGATCCACTGGCATATGAGGATGACTGGGCAGTTGGTTCTGACTCTGCTGGTGTGATGGCATGACTGGCTGGGAGGCCTGAAGTACAGACAGAGTTTTGGCAACTTGTCCATGTGCCTGGGAAGAGACATTATGAATGATGGTAGTGGGTGCATTTCTCTGCTCCACGAGGGGCTGATTAGCTTGAGCAGAGACACGCTGACATCCTGGTGCCTGGGTCACCATTACAGGAACATTGACTTTGTAAAAATGGCCTGTGGGTACAAACATTCATGAGGCTTATAAAGATATTTTTGAATCACTGATCAATTATGCTTGATTCTTTACATCCCTGTTCATTTCATTGATTTTTTTTTAGCTGAATCTTAAAATCAGTTTTACTACTGTTTTGTACAAGATCAACTCATTCCACAGCTACAGATATTGGACAAAGGTACCAGAGGTACTTTCCTAACACATCCATTCATTAGCTAATTATTAAAAATATTCATGAGCTTCAATTATGTGTGGTAGATAAGAAGGAAAAAACAAAATGTACATGATTGGAACAAAAAGACGTGTAGAAAGCAAATGTGTAGGGACATGGCTGGGAAGGCTGTTGAAGACTTGGCTACCAAAGCTCACCTGATGCTGTCTGTAGGGTCACTCCTGCAGGGATATGAACAGGATAGGTAACTCCAGGTGGAAGAGAAAATGTTGCAATAGAGCCAGTATTGCTCTAAAAGTAAAGTTTAGGTTAACATGCAGGGGAAAAAAATTATTAAATGCATTTTAGTATGATCAAAAATAGCTTCATGTGCTTGTTTGTCTCATCACTAAGACTACGTTCACATTACCAGGCTGAAGTGACTCAAATCTTATCTTTTGCCTTAATGTGGCTCAGATCTTATCTTTTCAGGGCTGTGTGGATGTGTCAAATCCCATTGGCTTTAGTTGTTTACTCACGTAGCTGTAAAAACAGCAAAAGCAGCCAGCTGGCATTTATTCACCTTCTTCACCTGATCATGTACAGTCCAGTACCTGTTTACTGTCCTCCTGAGCAAAACACCATCACACATCAGCTACTAACACGTCTGTTTTACGAGTTTTACTCAAATCAGTCATCTCACAAATACAGGGTTGCCAGATCCCCTAAATCTCCTATCGATTTTTGTAACAGAAAGTCACTACACAAACGGATACTAGCCCAAAATCTAAAGTGACGCATACATTTCAGTGAGCTTTAAAATGTAAATCCTACTTTCTCATTCAATTTCTTCTTTTCTTTAGTACAGAAACCCTGCAAACCACCAACTCTGTATTTTACCGGCCACTGTTTTTTTGCAAACCTGGCAACACTGCACAAATGTGACGCTTGTTGTTGTTGGTGAGGAAAGTGACACATGTATATACCTATTAATGTGCACATGCAAGCCGTTTCAGGGACAGTTTCGTTCACATTACAGACAGATACAGGTTACTTACATTTGTGAATGTGAACTGGCAAGACAGTTAAATCTGGTCTGAGCAAAACATCTGATTTGAGCAATGTGGCTTGTAATGCGAACGTAGCCCATTACGGCTATTATAAGACTTCAGTCATATGTTTAATTCTTTAATGGAAAATTCTCTTAAACAATCAAACATGGTAATCTATCAGATATAATAAAGGAAATAATGAAACACAAGGGTATACATTAATGAAACATATTTAATTACTAAAAAAATAGATAAAATGCATACATTCCTGTTAATGATACTGATCTAGCTGTTTGAGCCAGTACATAACTTCTTACAGTGCTGTTTTTATATTTTAATTTTAACTATGTAGTTAGAATTTAAGTCACTCATCAAAAAATGTAAAAAAAAATTTTTACAACTCCATATTCATATGAAGGCAATGGATAAGATGAGTCATCAGTCTGGTTCAATGTCTGTAGTACAGTGTTTTCCAAAACACAGTTTGATTACATTAAATTGTGAAGGCAATAATGCAGTTTAGCATGAGAGCAGTTGCAGGAGGTTCAATATTTGGTCAGATTTTAGGCTTTATTTATCAATTATGAGGTTTAAAATGCTATAAAGGCTTGCAAGTACATGCTAGAATAATCAGGGACATAATTTGGTGTTTTACTTACTGGTTTTGCTGTTAAACGTTGCGCATGTTGTCCAGTAGGAATAACAACTGAAGCTGAAATGAATGCAAAAAATGTTCACAAGCTTGAAACACCGAGTCTGCTAAGTGGACATTTTTAAATAAGAATAATCACTTTATGCACTAATAGATAAACATGTTTACTTCTCAATTAACATATCTGCCTCCCACTCACCTGTGGGTTTCTGAAGAGTTTGAGAATAATTTGCTGGGAGCTGCAGAACAAAATTGGATGGATTTATGTTGTCCTTTGCAAAGCCTTCCATAGCTTTGGATTGTAAGACTTTTGACTCCCAAAGCTATCAGGAGAAAAGCTAAAGATCAGTTCTGTTTTATATGACAATAAAACATTTAAGAGAGTCATTTAAAACACATTTACACCATATTTTAACTTGTTAATGCCTATTTTGGAAATGTCATATTTCCCTTGTACATAAAGTATGTTCTCTGAACCTGGCTGAGCATGAATCTAAAAACTTCTAAAAGAAATCAATCCAACCATATGTTTTGTCTTAAATTCAGTCTTTTGGTCAAATGGATCTGCTGATTTTTAGCCAATAATTTAAATAAAAAAAATAAACATTGAGTACTATTACATATTTATCCAAGTTTTGTCATATATGTCTTACTAAACTTGTTGCTGGATAGAGGTGTTCAAATTACAACACAAGAATAATTCAAAAGAGATCTGGATTAACTGAAGTGGTTAATGTGAACTACTACTATCAGACAAAAAATATATATAAAATAATACTTGCAGCCATTTGAGCATATATTATTTTCCTCTATTATTGACTCTTACCTGTCTCAAGTCATCTAGTACTTCCTTTTCCACCCCTTCATCCAGAAACAGATCGTGAATACTCTCCATCACATCATCAATGATGGAAAGGTAGAGCTTAGGCTGAAAAAAAAAAGATAGAACAGAGAAGTTTAGATTGAAAATGATGAAATTGTTGTTAGGCCATGAAAAATCATGACGTTATATAAAGTTGCATTTAGGCAGAAGAAAATACATAACAGTAATGTTACTGTTTGTGCAAAGATGGGAAAGTAATGTTAGCATTTGGGCTGAAGGAATTATGTTAAGGTATTTAGAGTTTAGACTGGGGAAACTACAGAAAGGCAGTATCTGGACTGTAAAAATATGAAAAGGTAATTAGGGTTTAGGCTGTGACAAATTACTGAAACATTGCATTTAATAAATTAGTTTGGATGTGGAAATAATAGAAATGTAAAATTTATGCTGAATAAATTATGAAATTCATTAGTGTTTAGGTGTGTAAATTACGCAAATGCACCATTCAAGCTGAATAAATTATGAAAAGCCGTTAGTCACTTGGATAGCTAACCCTATCTAGCTAGTTGACGTTCACTGCATGTATCCTGTCGTCTCAAAATGTTAAATGTGTATTTCACGTTTATAAGAAGTATATAAAAATAAATGTGTAAGAAAAGTGTTTCAGCACATTGTCGTACTAAACAGCAGCTGAACGTTTCTACAACAGAGAAGGAACTAACCTGACGTCAACATAGCATTAGCTTAGCTTCGTGATTAGCTTGCGTTAGCTGTTATCAGCTGAAAACAATGAAACAAACTGTGCCGTGAGCTGGTAAACCGAGATAAAGGTGACTTTGATGTACTTACTAAAGTGCTTGAATTTGAAAGCATGTTTATTCCCCGGATGTAGTTGAGCTAGCAAGCTGTTAACATCAGACGTTCGCTTCAGATTGTACAAACTGGCAGTGACAAATTGCACAGTTGGTTTGTCTGTTCAATCATCCCTCGAACGCATAATCATGACCAGTTTTAATTTTTAAACTAAATAACCGGGAAAAACCGTGCAACCCCAAAAAGTATCCGGTTACGTAACGTTACACACTGTTTAGGCCGCATAGATCACGTGAACATTGAAATTATTTTTTTGTTTTTCAATAGCTAAAGATACTTTCTATGTTAAACCATGTTCATTTATGGTAAATTGATACATGTCCCACATAGCAATGTCTTTATTCACTAATAATTAGCATTTGTCCTGGAAAAAAAACGCTTCATGTAAACATGAGAAGGTAAGCTTAAGCTACCCCGGAAGGTTCTGGTTCATTTTGCCCATCGTGGCTCATCTTATCTCATTCTCCCCTACAGGCTGGAAAGGATGTCGTGGAATGGACATGAGAAGCAACTCTAATAAGCTCCACAAAGCACTTTTTATTAGACAGAAATCGTCATATTTATTGCCCACAATGCATAAACAGTACACAATTTAATAAACCACATTATTAAATAATATTTCAGGTTAATTCATTGCTTATCTATAATTTGACACTATGAAAACAGTGTTCTTTGTATAATGAAAATTGAAAACATTTCCTTGGAAGTGATGTATATCATGTTTTATCCATTGACAGATTAGACATACAGACTAAAGTGCAACAATACTGTAAGCTTTTGACAGCCACTGCTTTGAGAGGATACATTGCATTATCTTTGTGGTAATCAAACACATACATGATTTCATGCTTCTATATGGAAGAGCTATGCATGTAAATGTTAACATGAAAAAGGCCAAAGTAAGAACAATTAATGCATTTGTTTTAGGAAGTTAGATGGTGTTGGATCATTGTGTCGCACAACTTGATGCTTTCTGTGATTCTGCTTCAATCAACTTCTTTTCGATTTCCACCTAAGAAAGCCAAAGAGAAAGACATGTAAATAAAGAGAATATACACTCACTGGCCATTTATTTTTTATTGCTTCTCTTAAGATGAATGCATTGTGCCACATATATGATTTTCTTACCTGACAATGATAGTAGGCCTTGCTGGTGATGTGCTTTTGAGGTTGTATGTCACTTTCTGTGCCCAAAGATTTCACGCGTGTCTGCGACGCAACTGTATCTGCAACCTCACATTCCATGGTGATGAAAGGAAACCAGTCACTGGGGATCTCCTGGTCTGATGCAAGTTCCAGCTTACAGGAGAAGGTATGTGGATGGTCCACGGCTGTAAGTAAGAAGACAAATACTGGAATAAGTGTAGTTTGAAGTGTTTACCAGCAGAGAGAGCTAGCAGAGTATAAAACAACTTTCAGATACAAAAGTAGGCTCAGCCAGGATTAGTTTTGTTCTAACCATCACTTTCCATGCTGATCCACAGTAGAATGGATTGAAAATGTGGACTGAAAATGCATGTCTAGTATATATAGACTGTATGGCAGTATGTTATCACTGTGATCAAATATACAATATGTTTTTTGGACTCTATTGTAGAAAGTGTGTACATACAGAACACTGACCATATGATGATGACTTTGTATCATCAACACAACTTACCATCTCTATTAAAAGCACTTCTGTTTTACTTTTCGTGTTGATGAGGTGCTAGGTCCATATAAAGTTAGCAGGTGGCATGCTTAACCAGGAACTTGCACGATGGCAAAAACCTAGACTCCACCCAAGTTATTTTCTGAAGAATTGGTATTAAATGTAGGTAGTCTCAGTACATTTTGACCTGTATGACCATAATAATTTATAAAGCTGAAACAGCATTCACTTCACTTTGATCTGGCACACATCATTCCTATGTAGCTAACAAGTGGAAGCTACGACGTAGCATGAAGAGTTTTGAATAATGCTAGATATGGTGGCCACTGTTATTAACTGTGGACAATGTACAAATTCACTGTTTCTAGTGTCATTTTAAGACTTTCATTCACAAATGTGCTGTGAATAGTATCTTTAGTGTCATACTGTATGTAGTGTGCACTGATTATTAATCAAGATTACATTTACATACTCTCAATTAAAAACTAAAACAAAAAAAAAAGTTCTGAGTTTAGTTTTAGCAACATCAGAGAATAGTACAACCACAACTCCAAAAATATGAAGCTTCTTGCCACTAGAAAAAGCCTGCTGAGTTCACCAACATATATTTAGCTCCTAGCGGTTTGTTCTCAATGTCTGGCATTACTTTACAGTCTGAGGACATTAGGACTTTGACATGTGATTTGCTAATTGTTGAATATCCATTTGCACTTAATGCTAGCCTTCTCATGCCAGTACAAAATAACAAAAGTGCAGGATGAACTGAAAATGAATAGCTGATAGAGCACAGTCCATGTACATTTGATTTATGTGATTTAACATACAATGTGAAAGCTGACATCCCTCACAAATACATTTTGGAGAAAAGCTGAATGTTCCCTTACCCATGTTCTTAGCAGGAAGCTTGTCAATCCTCCAAACAATGGATCCATACACATTCTCAAACTTGACTGTACCAACAGTCACCTGCATTACAGGATGAGAGTCTGTGACATTTACTGAGCCTAAACATGCATTCCTGTTCATGAGGGCCTTGATGGACCTCTGCCACGGAAGGGTCACGCTCCGAGGCATTTTCACCCAATCACCTGGTAATGGTACCTGAATAAGCACATTTTCACACACTGGATGGTTCTCTGAAGTTGCACCAGAGAAAGGGAAGCAAGACTGCATGTTAAGGAAAGCCTGTAGTTCAACATAAGCACCCTGCACAGTGACCATGGCCTTCAGTGAGAATGGCAGGCTGCCACAACTGAGGGATTCAGTCCTGTAGCGCATGAGTTCCACCTTGCAGGCATCTGGGGGTGAGAACTTAATCAGTCTAGTGCTGTCAAACTCAGCTTGTCGCACACACTTATGGAAATGGTAATCGGCAATCTCCATCCACACCTCATCGTCCTCCTCAGAGCCATATCTAGAATCTCTTCTCAGCAATGCAAGGTCATTTAATGCCAGAAAACATTCCCCAGCACCATTCAAGAAGGCCAGACAATGAATCCGTGTTATGGCTGCAAGTTCTAGTGTGGCTCCATCCTTGTCTAGTTGCATCCAGATGTGGTCGGCAATCTGCAAGGACATCTCCTGCTCCTCATAATGTTTTTGTTGCTTATGGGGACCTGGTAGTCTCATCAGCTCTTCCTCAAGGGACACCAGCAAGTCCTCCATGTCTCCATACTCTGTTGTACCAAACTTCAGCAGCTGCTCGACTTCTGCTTCATGAGTCACTTCGGGTTTGGGGTGATAGCGCTTTCGTTCCACATACGACACATGTTCAATCTTCAACGTTGCAATCTTGCGTTGCTCGCCATAGCTCTCCAGTTTTGGGCCTGAGAGTGAGCAGTTGGAATGTAGCTGGAACTCTTTGAAAGGTTTCTCCAAACCCTTCTCATAATACATTTGGAGCACAGCTCCTGGGAGCAATTGCAAGTAGATTGGACCCCACTGACGTGAGGACATCCGATTCTTTTTCTCAGGAATCCTCAGCATTAATGGCCAACCATGCCTGCTCTGGCTGAGGAACAGTCCCTGTGGAACAAAGGAAGAAGGACCTCTTCCTATCTCAGTATCCTTCAATATCCTTACATCCGAATCTCGCCTCTCACCATTTCCTTTCTGTTGGTCCTCTTTTGCCCTTAGCCGTTCTAACTTATGGCATATGTAAGAGTAGGAGTTTTGAAGATGGTCCTTGGGTGGCTCATAATCATCCTTGCTTCTGATAAAGAAGCGAGGCAAGCTTGAACTGGGCTCTGAGTCTGAGGAGGAGCTTCCAGAGTCTCTCTTGTGTTCATTTTCACCCCAAAAAGGGTTAAATTGACCTTTATCATCTTGGAATGCCAGGAAAGAACTGGAGGCTTCAGTAGTCCAATTGAAGATGCTCCTCTCAGGAGAAGAGGTGCTGGGTGATGTGCTGGAGAAACTGCTGAAGAAGTCAGGTTGTCCTCTAGAGGTGCAGTTAAACGGAGATGGACCACTTGGAGTCTCCCTTACTGGAGTACACATTGGCGTGTTGCTGGGCACACGAGAGCTGCCATTGAGGTTAAGGTGCATTTGAGGAGATCCCAGAGGACTAGATAAGCTCCTTGATGTAGTCAAGGGAGGCAGCACCAGTTTCAACCCATTTGGACGAGGAATTGAACCTGAGCTTGATGATGACTGAAGGTTTTTCTGAGGTGTGGATTGGGGCATGTTTTCTTCTTCAAATGTCACCCAGTTAGCTGGATGGTTTGTGGAGCACATTGTATTGGACAACTCTGTGAACTCTATCAGCCTTTTTCAGAACTGTCTCCTTGTCTGCCTCAGACAAACCAACCCCAGGGGTCATCTGTATAAAAATAAGAACAGAAAGGCCCATAAAATGTACAAAATTCTAGTAACTGAAAGATTAAACATTACAAAAGAAAGAGAATCAGGTATATACTATCATTGTCCATTTTATCACCTCCACTGACCATACAGGTGCACTTTATAGTTCTACAATTACAGACTGTAGTTCATCTGTTTCTCTGTATACACGCTTAGTCTCCTAGTTAGTATCTGTGAAGCGGATAACATGGACAAGTGTAGATACAAGGTATGTGTATGTAATCAAGTGGCCAGCGATTGCTTTTTTCAGGGTAATTGCTTCCAGAAAAATTTGGCTTTTTTAGTGTGATTATAAGTTCATGCAAGTAATCATGTTCCTATTGATAAAGCAGTGCCAAAGCGTTCCCAACACAATACCAAAGATTAAAATAAAACATGACCCCAAAACATTATCCATTTCATCAGCTCTGCTTATACAGCACTTACACATTCAATCTGAAGGATGTACCTACCATGGGGAAGGTATTGTCTAAAAGTATTTTGGAATCACAGGTGCATCTGGATGAGACCCTCTGCCAAGTGAGCAGCTGGATACAGTCATACGGTCAATCTCAATCTAGACGGTTTCTCACATGACTGCTATTTTAATTATTCAACTGCACAGCACAAGCTCTTGGCTTCGTAGTCTTCTAAACTGGCTCCAGTTTTCTCTAAATACATCCAAGTGGAAACATCTGGGCTACAAATCTCCACCTTGAATAAGTCATTGTAACAGCTGAGAAAGGACAGGAGGAAATTTATCACACTATGGCTTCCATGTTTTACTTCCTCATGTGACTTGGAGGTTTAAAAATAATTATGAATCATCTGGTACTTGTGTAGTAATATATTGAGACTGGCATTCTGTAACTTTGCAATGAGTATTGAGGGCTATTCACGTATTTTCCATGACAATATCAAATACAGATAGCTTGACTTCTATTATTTATGTTACCAATTTTAGAGTATACATTTTTAGATTATTATATTATTTTTTATTATTTATTTATATTATTATGGAATTTATTTGTACTGATTTTACAGAACATTTTTCAATACTCTTTTAAATAGTTGCCTAAACCAGAAAAGTGTATGAGATGCTGGAAGTGGGAGTATTTAATAATTTGCTTATGGAATGTAATTTAAACAGCCAATCACACATCTCCTCCTATTTAACATTGTTTACTGAAGTTGTAAGGGGGCTGATATCATCTATTTTACTGCAGAGTAGGTTTGTCAGGATACCAGAATTTTGATATTTTTCAATATTTTGAACACATTAAAAAAATTTTTTTTGCTTAACTAATGTGGGCTATTTTTAAATATCTCTGTAATCTAAACAGGATTCTTCAGTTTTAAGCAAAATACAGTAAAATACAACAAAATGTGGTGCCATTAAAAAGTAGAGTAGCGAATTGATTGCCTAATGTAAGTTTGTGATGTATGTATTGAAAAAGTTTTGACAATTTGATAGTGCAAGTCTAGGGTATAGCATATTTACTGAGGTTGTTTACTAATATCTCCTATTCAATTGATTGATAGGGTTTATTGCGGTTGTTTATGGACTAATATCTCTTATTCTAGTGATTAATAGTGTTTATTGAAGTTGTTTATGGACTACTGTCTCCTGTTCTAGTGACTAATAGTTTATTGAGGTTGTTTATGGACTAATATCTCTTATTCTAGTGATTAATAGTGTTTATTGAGGTTGTTTATGGACTAATATCTCCTATTCTAGTGTTTAATGGTGTTTATTGAGGTTGTTTATGGACTATCTTATTCTTATTCTCTATAATCAGGT
>BRDA01009136.1:0-21588 GCA_036984385.1 Crenuchus spilurus
CCCTGTGAATTTGCAAGTTCTCCCACTTAGAAATCATGGAGGGGTCTGAAATTTTCATCTTAGGTGCAGGTCCACTGTGAGAGACATAATCTAAATTTGAACACCTGTGAAAATCAATGTTAATATCAGCCTTTGTTTGCAATTACAGAGGTCAAACATTTCCGGTAGTTTTTCACCAGGTTTGCACACACTGCAGCAGGGACTGTGGCCCATTATGTGCATATATATATTCATAATTATTTACAGAATTTTTATGCTAAGGAAAAAATAAAATCATAATTAATTTGCAAATCATTTCACCATAAACAAGTTTCTGAAAACAATTAAGATAATTAAGATAATTTAAACTGACAGTTTTGAAGCAATAATTTTGATCAATAGTTGTGTCTGTATCTGTGAAAGTTAAAATTAATTTGAAATACTAAACCAATGCCAAATTTTAGGTGCAATTTTGACAGTAGCATTACAACAAAAGTGCATAATCTATGGTTTGTTATAACAGCTGATAAGGCAATTATGTTTTATAATGTATGACTCCCATAAGACCACCACAGAGAAAGTATTATTTGGGTGGCGGATAATTGTTAGCACTGCAGTGACACTGATGTGGTGGTGGTGTGTTAGTGTGTTTTGTGCAGATATTAATGGTTCAGACACAGCAGAGCTGCAGAAGATTTTAAACACTGTTTAAATACATAGGTTATATGCTTCTCGATTCTGTCCTAAAGACACCTACACAGTAAATATGCTAGTGTTAAATCAACAGTATTAGAGTTACATTAACAATGAAAGTGTTACATTTAGACACCCTCAGTGTTAATTTAAGTCTAATAGTGTTGATTTAACACTGGCATATTTACTGTGTATCTTGTTGGTCTACCTGGCAGATGTAACATGAGAGACAGTAGCTCATTTGTTGCTGCATATTTTGTTTTGGTCATCCTCTAGTCTTCATTGGTAGCCACAGGATGCTGGTTCACTCATATCAGCACCACACACACTAACACACCACAACCACATCAATACCATTACAGTGCTGATCCATCACTCAAATAACACCTGCTCTGTGAGAAAACAGAATGAAAGGAGGATAAAGTATACAGAGAAACAGATGGACTAAAGTCTGTAATTGTAGAACTACAAAGTGCTATATGGTCAGCGGAGCGTGTATATGTTAATATAGTGCCATATATGGCAATACATTGTCATATATTTTATTACTACAAATGTACAAGTTTCAAGGTGAAGCGAGGGGACTTGAATGTTGGTCACTCATGCGAGGGACTTTAAAACCAGCTGTTATGGTACTGATTATACCAACTATTAAAGACATTACAGAAAGTTATTAGTACTCACTAACTTTGATTAATAGATTAAATACATCTTATATATAGCTTATAATGATGGTTGTAATTATTCTGTTTTTTAAATGAGATTTTACCTCAATTTGCAGCTGTTACAAAAGAACATAGCATGACTAAGATCCTGTGTGTAGAGGCTCTCAATAAAGATAATTTATCACTATTTTAGCTACAAAGTATTTAAACATATTTTTAAACATTGACTTGTGTGGGTATATCAGAGTAACTGAAAGAGTTGTAATTATATTTCTTATTGTATGAAAGGAGTCCACATGCTGCTGACAATAGCTCTAGAGGGTGTTCAGAGCACTACAGCGCTTCAGAAGTTGGAATTTGGACGAGGATTTGGCTACAAGGAGCCACTTACCATTGGCATGCAGAGTGTGGCCAGTGCTGTACATAAGCAGATTGTGAGTCAGATACTGTCAAATAAGTAATGACCGAATCCATGAGAATATGATCAGTTTAATTTAAGATTTGAGTTGATTTTCATGTGAAAATGTCAGCCTAGAGAGTAATTCAACACTAGAAAAACAGAAAAATATTAACAATGGAACACAATGTCACATAGCCAGGGGACCTGAAAGTTGAGCAAGTGCAGGTTACAAGGGAGAATGTGGTACATGGGTTATCCACAGAGAAGTGAGAAAAACATTTAAAAGTTATAACAGAAAGGGTAACAGGGTATCCAAACTACAGGAAATAACAATAAACCAGGAATAACTAGGAACTATGAAAATATACAAGTGAACAAGTGACCTAGATCTATGCATACACGAACTAGGAAAACAGCTTTGTGATTGCATAAATAACGGCAATGCAATTAAGATTACACTGTAGCTTTTATAGCTAAACTGAATACTGATTCAGTTGGCCTCAGGATCACATGACAGAAGGCCAAAGAGCAGTACCGGTGCTAGGCATGTTGGTGCCCTAAGCACAAATGCTTTGTGTGCCCCCATTATGCCTCCCTACACATGACCCCCCCCCCAAAAAAAAAACCCATCACACGGGAGACCAAAGTCACTTGTATGCATTTGTGTATTCAAAGTTTTTTTTTCTCGCTACCCATGCTTGGTCCAGGGGGGATGGGTAGGCCATAGCGAAGACTTACGTGGTGCCCCCGTTGACAAATGGGGCCCCATGCACATTGCGTAGTCCACATGGCAGAGCACCGGCCTTGCCAGAGAGTCATATGATACAAGACTCCCAGAAGAATTCTAGGAGTTGTAGTTTACAAAAAACACTACTTACATAAATCAGAATGATTCTGGGAGCTGGACAGCAACAAACAAGAGGGACAGAGTCCTTTAAATTAAGGGAATTGTGATACACCATATGTTTATGGCATTTGGCAGATACTCTTATCCAGAGCGACTTACAACAGTGTTTTGTGTCCATTAAGAGAATTATCTCAGCTAGTACAGACAGGTTACAGTCCAAACAACTTTTCAGTTCAGACACTGTTAGAACAAAACCATCACTAATACCTAGAAAGAAGGAAAGATACATAATTATACACAATATAAGAGCATTACAATGCATTACAATAAGTGTTTTAAACTAATGCTCACTTAAGTGCTCCATTAAGAGATGGTCTTCAGTCTGTGTTTGAAGACTGCGAGGGATTCTGCTGTTCGAACAGCCAGTGGGAGTTTCTTTCATTGCTTCATTGTTATTTTATCCATATTCTAATAATGACATTAAAGCTTTTAAAACTCAATTCATCTTGATGCTTCTT
This sequence comes from Crenuchus spilurus, assembly GCA_036984385.1. NCBI lineage: Eukaryota > Metazoa > Chordata > Actinopteri > Characiformes > Crenuchidae > Crenuchus > Crenuchus spilurus. The sequence continues at coordinate 3,103 of BRDA01009136.1, forward strand.
TTTATATCTCTGGTCAGGACGCTGCTGCATCAAGAGAGTGCTGTAATGTAATGTGTAAGTGCACTGGCCATGAGGGTGCACGAGGACTTAGAGGACCTCCTGGGATAAAGGTGATGTTTTATTTGACACCAGACAGAACGTATAATATGGAAAAACTATGAGAAACTTAATTAAATGTGCATTTGTTACTATTAAACAGGGCATTCCTGGACAAAGAGGATATCCTGGGTTCCCTGGAGATGAAGGAGGAGCTGTAAGACTTTAATTTATTTATTTATTTTTATTGATTTTCAAATTCACAAGATACCCATGTGACTTTTGAATTCATACTCTTATTGCATGCTAGGGGATTGAATACAGTATTCAGAATGAACAGATCATCTTAATAGATACAGAAGAACAGGCGATGATGTTTGAAAATGAAAGAAAGCAAGAAAGAAAGCAGTGGAGAAGATCCCTTTAACGTCCTCACATATTTTTTGAGCGGAGTCTGGGTAGGGTGTAGTAGGTGGTACAATAAAAAAAATTTTATATGCATTTTAAACATACAAAGAGATGACACAATAAGATGCTAATTTTAAAGCCTAACATGCCTCTACCGATTGGTAGAGATGGAACAATCACAATGCGTTAAGTTCAACACCTTCAAGAAGATATAGTGACTCAAATGAACTCTACCAAATGGTTGAGCAAAATGTTAAAGGGTTAACCCTTTGGGGTGTAAGTGTTCTCTATTTTTCTTAAATTCTTGAATATCTCATGCAGTGAAATGCAGATTCTGATTCTGACTCAATCCTTATTGAGTGCCCATTTTTCAGTTTCAAACAGAAATACACAAATGAACACAAAAATATGTCATCCAGATTTCATCACTGTATGTTCATTAGCATTAAAGTTATTTGAATTAGATTAAACTTATTGCCAAATATGTGCCTGAAGCAGTGGGCAGCTCTATCTACAGCGTCTGGGGAGCTGTTGGGGTTTAGGTGCCTTGCTCAAGGGCACTTCCTGCCTGGAGATTGAACCGGCAACCTTCCGATCACAAGACCAGATCCCTAAACACCAGACCACGACTGCCCCCATGCCCCCTGTTCATGGTTGCCCCCTGTGCCCCCTATCCATGTTTGCCCCTTGTTTGGGTAAAGAAGCAAACAGGTCACCCTGTATAATAGGGTAATTACAGTCATATTTAGGAACAAATGTAAGAACAAAAAAGACCCAATAAGGTTTAAGATTAATAAGTAAATAATACATTCAGGAAACAAGTGATTGTATTGTTTTGTTTCGTTTTTTGTTTGTTTGTTTTTTTTACCAGATTCTCTCCCCAATGATTTTGGTAGCCAATGACCCACCCATTCATTGACTTTCCCTATCACTTGTAATGCCCATGATTCTAGGAGGGTGCAGACTAACACAGGCCTTCTGCAATGCATGTGAAGTCAAGCTCCGCCTCTTTTCCAACTGCCAGCGCGCTCAGAGAAAAGCGCAGGATCTCCCGTTCTGATGGATCACCTGGCAGATGCCTGAGCCAGCCGACATTAATTAGTAGTGCTGGGGAGAGAGTGCCATCTTACCCACTCGGAAAGAGCACAGCCAGTTTTTGCTCTTTCTGGCTTTGGCTGCCAGTGGCAAGCAGCCTGATTGGGATACAAACTCACAATTCTCAGATCATAATGACAGCACCTTAGTGTGCTAAGCCACTCATGGCCTGCGATTAAAGTATTTTAACTCTGAAGTGAGCACTCTAGAAAAAGTCTCTCACTGTCATTCTTGTAGGGAGATAGAGGCCCACCAGGTCTTAATGGAACCCAAGGACATCAAGGCTGTCCGGGTAGGAGAGGTCTAAAGGTACTAGTGGTTCATTCACCTCAGCATATACTTCTTTCTTTAACTGAAACATGCTTATATTCGGTCTTTCACTCATGTAATTTTCTTTTTTGAATTGTCTTTAGGGGGGTCGAGGCTACAGAGGTGATAATGTGAGTACTTTTAAATATGAAAATGCTTTAAAACCAACTTAAATGCCAGCTTTGCCCCAGTGACTGAATTATCATCTGTAATTTATCTCATTTCACATTTCAAGCTGATGTAAAAAAGTGAAAAAGTTAGTGCACCTCATATCCGCCCATATTTTATATCACTATATCTGATAAAGTATATATCATGTCTGTGTGATCTGTTCTTCCTGCTATATCTGCTACTAACAGGGAGAAGATGGAGAGCATGGTTTAGATGGAGTGGATGGAGAACAGGTACATTTTTGCTGTTTAATCTGAAGCATAAACATGTGAAACAAACCACTGCTGTCTTTTCATTTTCCAGAGAATTGACTGAATATTTTCTGATTTTTGTTCATGTCAGTGAATCAAGTCATTGAACATAACCTGTTCACTTCTGCTGTTTTAATTTTCATTAATCTCCGTTATCTTTAGGGTGTGACAGGATCAAATGGAACTCTAGGAGAGCAAGGAAATCCAGGAAGACCTGTAAACTTTTTTATTTTACTTTATTCTGTATTTGTCTAACTAGAAGTTGGATGAATGGTTCTAGATCACAAATAGAACTAATTACAACAGATGTATCCACACTTTTGGATATACACTAATGAGGCACAACATTAAAACCAGTTTGCTAATACTCCTATACTATTGGTCAGCAAAACAACTCTGAGTCTCCAGCACATTGTCTACTAGCATTTGCTTACTGTTTAATAAATCTCACATGTATCAATATTATAAGATGTTATCATCAGCGATGTCAATGTTATTCACTTCATATTTGAGTGGTATTAATGTTGTGGCTGATGGGTAAAGAGAATAATGTCATACAGTACATCAAAAATTTTGAATATTGTGAAAATTAAATTTTTATTCAGAATTTCATTCAAAAAGGTAAATTGTCATATATTTTACATATTAGATACATACAGACCCATTCCAAAAAAATGTTTATTAATTTCCATAATTCCATACAAAAAGTTAAACTTTCATAGACTATAGATTCAGGGCCCACAATTGAAAAGATTTCAAGTATTTATTTGTTTATTTTCACATAATTTGGGTTTCCAGCTCAGAGACAGGATTTCAAAAAATTAGAATACTGTGCAAAAATCAGCCCAAATTTTGCAGGACATGAATGTTTTAAACTGAGTGTGACACACTAATCATCTACTAAACTCAAAGCACCTGCACAGGTTTCCCCAGGTGTCATTAAATTGCTTCAGTTTGGTTCAATTGTCTCAGTTCAGTTCAATATGGGGAAGACTGCAGACATAACAACTGGCCAGAAGACCATCATTGACACCCTCCATAAAATGGAGAAGCCACAAAAGTTCAGAGCTATGGAGGCTGGCTGTTCACAGAGTGCTGTGTCCAAGCATATCCATGCCAAGCCAATGTAGGATGCTTCTCAACTGGGCCAAGGAGAAGAAGGGCTGGACCGTTGGCAAGTGGTCCGAGGTCCTCTTTTCCAGTGAAAGTAAAGTGTACCTTTCATTCATGAGGAACAGAATGCCACATGCTGATTGTCTCAATGCCATGTCGCACCCACCCAAGTATTGAAGATTGACATAATGTTTTGAAAGCACCATATTTTGATTGATTTGATGTGATCCTAATTTCTTTTTTTCTGCAAAAACTGAGAAGTAGTTTAGGCTGATTTCTCGACAGTATTAAAATTTTTTGAAATCCTGTTTTCGTGGGTTTTATGAGCTGGAAGCCCAAATTATGTGAAAATAAACAAATAAATACTTGAAATTGTTTAAATTGTGGGCCCTGAATCTATAATCTATGAAAGTTTAACTTTTTGAATGGAATTATAGAAATTAATCAACTTTTCCATGATATAAATTTTTTTTGGAATGGGTCTGTACACACACACACACACACACACATATATATATGTTAATTGTAGATTTTCTTAGTCTACCAGAAAAACTAAAAGTAATATTCTGCAACAGGGCCAGAGAGGTGTCAGAGGACTTCCAGGTGTGTCTGGAGATAAAGGACTGAGAGGAGATCCGGTGAGTTTTCTATTTTAACTCATCTCTTGGAAGTCTGTATTAGACAATCTCACACCTGGAGTTGTTGAGATAAACTACACTTATTGACATTTTTGAGTGCATAAGACCATTATTGCGTTGTATCTGATCTGAAAATTTGGTCACTATTTTAGGCCTGTATTTAACTATAGGCTTGGTTGATTGTGTTCCCATTGGGTATGCTGTCATGTGACAGTGGGAACTAATCAAACAAATAAAGATTAAGATTAAGATCAACAAATTTAGCCAATGTGATTTTTCACACAACAGAATTTGACCTCTGCATTTAACCCATTCATGCAGTGAAACACACACTAGTGAACACACTAGGCTGTTAGAATTTGTGCCCGAAGCGGTGGGCAGCCCTTATCCACTGGCGCCCGACAATTGCTTGGCGCCCGGCAATTAAACTTGCAAGGGCAATTAACTCTGACATACAAACAATAATACTTTATGGACTCAACTACTGACTAAATTTATTTTATGGTCTTGGTCACTGTACACCGACTCATAAAAGCTAATGAAAACCAAATGATTGTAGCAGTTTGTGTTGGACTTAGTGGCTTGGCCTGGGAGTGGTTGATTTATTCAGAGCAGGTGTTGGCTGGATTCAGGTTGAGCAATGAATGGAAAGAATTTCAGGGTGCTGATGTGTGAACACTCTTTAAAATTTTGACTAATGCCTGATTTGCTCCTCTTTACAACCAAAAAAGTTCTCAGGATGATCTTGGTGATCATAAATGATGATCTTCCAGGATTATCCAGTAGTGTGACACATCTATAATCCAATTTTTACTGCATCATCTCAGTACAGTTTGGGGTACCGTTTGTAAATTGAAGATATTGAAAGTTCAGTATCTACAACTTTTCTAGTGTAAAACAAGACATCAACATCATGCATGGAATGGACTATCAATCACTAAGAGCCAAGCTGGAGTGTGTTTTCCAAAATCAGTGTTGGTAACTGCAACAGCAACTTATATAGTTTAAACAATGCAGTTGTGATGGGAATGTTTCCAAAAGCATAGTTGGAACTTCTGACATATCTGGTTACATACATAGTCTGATCAACTGTTAAGTGACAAAGGTGTTTCTTAAAACTGTAGTTCCAATGAATGTTTGCAAACTCATTAATTTGTGTAGTTGAAACTACAGATCTCAACGTGTAGTTAGAAGCTTAGTTCTGGGAGGCTACATCATCAGTAGTGTTAAACACAGTTGAAGGATAATGTCAAAAAGCTAAAAACGTACATCAGTCTTGATGTATGAACATTTAGAAAGTGTGTTGAACATGTAGTATTGAATGTACTTATATTCATGAAACTCAGTTTTCTGCTTTGATGCTTTATTTGTTATCTGTCCTGCTCAGCCATGCTGTTGTATGAATGTGCATATAAATGCATTGGAGGTTATTACAAGTTTCCCACTTTAAAAGTTTGGCCGAACACATCTGGAAACATTGTACTTCAGACTGTGGTGGTTCAAAGCAACGTGGTTCAGACTATTGTGGTACTAACTAGGCACAACAGCTTTGGAAAACTCGTACTTCAGATGTTGGTCAGTTGAACAATGAATCGTACCATGTTAGTTCAGGAAACACACCCCTGAATGGAACTCGTCAATATGTAAGGAAGAAGTTAAAAGCATGGCAGCTAAATTGCTAGTAAAGTTGTCTACTGAGAGACAATAATCTGGAGCTCTTAAAACAGCATGAGTGTCTTTATAATGTGTGCTGTAATGGTGTCATCCACATTCCTTTCTTTTTCTTTACATTTTCTGAGCAGAAAACACTCGCTAGCATAGCAATGGATGTTTTTTTTACATTTACTTTGTGACAAACTGTTCTCAATAGTGTGATTGTCTGTTTATTTTTATGGCTTGACTAGATTTTAAAGAGTGCTTTCTTATGGAACATTCAGGCTTAAGAAAATAATTTAGAAAACTTCTAACACTGCTGTAATTTTTGTCATCTTCTCTTTCCAAGGGTGAGCCAGGCATTTCCAACAGAATCCGTGGTCCTAAAGGTGAACTTGGAAACCCAGGTCTGCAGGTATGTGAATGTGCTAGTCAATGTGATAGCCATATGCCTAACATGGTCCTATTCATTTAGAGATTGTTTCAGTATTGTTCATATATACAATCTGTGTCTAAATGGAAATTATGTTAATAGCTCACTGACTTCTTGTGTCTCTATTCTTCATTCATAGGGTGAGATTGGGCAAGACGGTAACCCAGGCCCACCTGGAGATCTTGGCCAACCTGTAAGTTGTCTTTAAGCTTTGTAGCTACTATCTTTAAACAATCATAAACGTTTATATTAACTCATGCTCTGTCTCAATGCTTCACAGGGTCAAAAAGGTAGACGAGGCATTTCTGGTCTACCGGTATGGTTTACACTTGGAAGTACTTCTTAAATTACATTCTGCACTATATTTATTCTACATTGCATTGAATGTGGACATTGTATTGAGATGAAACTGTTTCAATTTCAATATTAAACTCTAAAAAATAAGAATAAATACCATACAATAGGGCAGTTTTATACTAAATGATGTTTTTTCAGCTCAGAGGATTATGGGTTTTTGTTTCAGGGTGCCAGAGGGCTTCCAGGGACACCAGGATTACAAGGAATGCCTGGAGCTCCAGGGCCACTGGTAAAACCATATTCTCTTCATATAATTTAAAATCAGTTGATTAAAAATAACATTTTAGTTTTAAGTAGAGATTAAATCGCTTAATTTGGGGAGAAGAACCACACCTGAAACACATTCAGTACATGAAACATGTTGTCATAAGCACCTGACACATTATGTCTAATTACAAACCACATAAAGCCTCCCACTCTCATTAACATTCATGTGGCAGTTTTGCACCCCACCTCCACTCTATTCTCCTCCTCTTCATTCCATTCCTTACTTAATGGGGTGGGTGGAGGCGCTCGTCTTCATGCATCCTAGAAGTCGGTCAGAATGTCAGCCCAATACATAACTCAAGTTCCCTCCCTGTACACTCTGACAGCTTGGTTTGGTGTGAAGTATGTGTTAAACCTCTTTGTTTTACTTTTTTATTTTGATGTTGTTCAGTTAAGAAAAGGTCTCACTAGTGTTGAATTCTAATTTTCTAATATAACACTGAACTTGAGAGCCAAGTTTAATTTTGACTAAAACACGAGCAGATGGAGAATTTAATAACTGTGAGATAAGATTTCATGGCAAATTGGCTTCCTGTGCCAGATCAAATGCTGTTTGAGTAATCCTGCAGTTTTTAATATTGGACAAAGAATAAAACTAGTAATTATTCTTAATGGTTAATCTTCTTTGGATCTGAAATACAACTTCACCAATACTTATCTCTGTAGGTCTGATAAACTGAACAAGGAGTAACTCAAAAAAGCAAACTATTGGTTAGAAAGTCTAAAAGATCTTAGCTTTGTAATGTTTATTGAGTACTGGAGAATTGCCTTTGTAAGAGGAGGGAATAATCGGCAGGTCCATCCCTGGGGAATGCTGTAAGGTTTTGTGGTGGAATGAGACCAGACAGTCCAAGGACAAAACCACAAGACACAACCAAAACAATAAGGAAGGTCAAAATTGTAATTGAAACAGGCAGAGATCAAAAGGAGGAAGCAAACTACAATTCAGGCAAAATACAAAGGTCATACACAAAAAAAAATTATAAGGGAGATAAATGCTTGGTACGCACTGAAACAACAACAATACTTCGCAAAGAGTTTGAGCACAAAAGGGGTTTAAATAGGGGTTTATAGTTTAAATAATACATGAATGAGAAACAGGTAAATATGATCAGTACTCTGGCGAGGGAGATCCGAGAGTTCATGTGATTGGTTGAGGTGTTTACATGAGTTCCAGAGGCATTCTGGGAAATTAAGTCCCATGAAGGAATGATGTTGACAGGAGGCGTGACAAGTTCAAACATATGTGCTCAGCTTACATTTAGCATTTACCTTGTCCAGAGGTTTAACCACATGATGACCTCTAGAACAAAAGGCAACATATATGTGCTAGCAGAAATAAGTCAATAGGGTAGAAGGGATTAGAAGGTCTGTACAACCTTTGACCACATTGAATGTTCTTTTGATTATGTCTTAAAGAGGTTTACTACATACTTACTTTAACTTTCATCCAAATTCAAAGTTTCTTTCTACTTAGCATAATTTAATATTTTGCTTTTTTGTTTCTCTCCAGGGTACAATTGGTCCTAATGGTGTTCCAGGACAAAAAGGCATTTCTGGTTTTACAGGACCCCAGGTATGCTCAGGATGAAAGTTTAACCCATGGTAACAAATACAGTTATTAGTGTTGTTTGTTTGTTAATGCAGTGATGATCATCCTTTAGGGACCTCATGGCATTCCTGGAGGCCTTGGACCTAAAGGAAAATTAGGACCCAGGGGACAGAAAGTGAGTGAGACTACTTTAACATATAAGGGAAAGTAACTAATGTGGTGTGAAATGTCACAATGGAGGTACAGTATATCTTTTATATATTACATTTGGAAACATTTACCATGCCCAGATATACCATTTTACTTTGTACTCAAAAATAATATATTGTATCTATGTGGGTGCTTGAAAGTTTATTAATCATTCTTTGGTAGAACAATTTGTCTGCTTAGTGTTTGGCTTTGCTGCATGACCCAACTTCTCTTGAGATTCAGTTCATGGACAGATGTCCTGACATTTTCCTTTAGAATTCTCTGATATAATTCAAAAATCATTGCTGAATTCATTGTCAATGATGGCAAGCCGTCCTGGCCCAGATGCAGCAAAACAGGCCCAAACCATGACACTACCACCACATTTCACAGATAGGATAAGGTTCTTATACTGGAGTTCTGTGTTTTCCTTTCTACAAACATAACACTTTTCATTTAAACCAAAAAAGTTTTGTTCCCATCCTTCCACAAAACATTCTTCCAATAGCCTTCTGGCTTGTCCACATGATCTTTAGCAAACTGCAGATGAGCAGCAATGTTCTTTTTGGAGAGGATTGGCTTTCTACTTGCAACTCTGCCATGCACACCATTGTTGTTCAGTGTTCTCCTGATGGTGGACTCATGAACATTAACATTAGCCAATGTGAGAGAGGCCTTCAGTTGCTTAGAAGTTACCCTGGGGTCCTATGTGACCTCTCCGACTATTACACGCCTTGCTCTTAGAGTGATCTTTGTTGGTCGACCAGTCCTTGGGAGGTAACAATGGTCTTGAATTTCCTCCATTTGTACACAATCTGTCTGACTATGGATTGGTAGAGTCCAAATTCTTTAGAGATTTTTTGTAACCTTTTCCAGCCTGATGAGCATCAACAACTCTTTTTCTGTGCTCCTCAGAAGTCTATTTTGTTTGTGCCATGATACACTTCCACAAATGTGTTGTGAAGTGCAAACTTTGATAGATCCTTTAAATAAAACAGGGTGCCCACTCCCACCTGATTGTCGTCCCATTGATTGAAAACACCTGACTCTAATATCCCTTTCACATTAACTGCTAATCCTAGAGGTTCACATACTTTTGCCACTTCTGTCATATTGGATCATTTTCCTCAATAAATAAATTATCAAGTATAATTTTTTTGTCTCATTTGTTTAACTGGGATGTCTTTATCTACTTTTTGAACTTGTGTGAAATTCTGATGATGATTTAGATCATTCATTCATTATCACACCCGCTTAATCCTTATCAGGGTCGCGGTTAGTCCCCTACCCCTTCACCGGGCGCAGGGCAGGGCATTACACTATTCAACTAAGCCCAGGACAGGGCGCCAATCCATCACTGGGTGAACACACACGCACACACATACATACACATACACACACACACATGGACAATTTAGATCATATTTATGCAGAAATATACAAAATTATAAAGTGTTCACAAACTTTCAAGCACCACTGTACAGTATATTATATATTATGTATTATGGTTGGAAGCATATTCATATGTTTAACCTCATCAGATTAATGTAATGACCTCTAAAGTGATAAAGTGGGAATAGAGGAACTGGTAGAACATTTTAAATCAATAAAAGTGTATCATATATTAAAATTGTCCCATGTCCATTTAAAAATCCATATATTAAGGTAGGAAAGTTAATTTATCACAAACACAAAAAAGCTGTTTTAGCCCTTCTGTCTATAAGTTTATACACATAGTGTTCACATCTAAATTGGTTCACATAAAGTCCTGTTCACCATTATTGGCACCCATTCACTTTTTGCATAACCTATACAATATCTTCAGAAATAAATGGAATGTACCAAATGCATAACAGGATTTCTAATTTGAAGGTCCAAAGTAATATAATTTAATTACAAAGTAATGTTTTTCAGCTTATGTGGTGTAATTTTGAAGAAGAAACAGCATGGGCAGTAAAGGCACCCCTTCGTAATATTTGGTTGAACACCCTTTGCCAGTGATGACAGCATCCAATCATTTCTTGTAGCCATCTATAAGCTTTTTACACTTCTCAGCTGGTCTTTGGAGATGGTCTTATACCCTTTGGAGGTCTTATGTTTAGTAATAATAGCACTTCTGATGTCCTCAGACATTTCTTTTGTATTCACCATTCAGGAAAGATTTAGATTGTTCACCTCCAGCTGTTGGTACTGAATTAAACCTATAACATATGTTTTTGACAGGGCCAGCAAGGAGACCCTGGAGAAAAAGGAATAAATGGACCACTAGGCCCCAGGGGACTTCCCGTAAGTCAAACTAGAACATGACAAAATGATGTCAGTTAAACCTGAGCACAGGACAGAGTATATTTTCAAAAATGGGCACATCACATTTCCAAAAATCTTTAGCCTTATCAGACTGTTGATGTAAGTACAGAACAAGGAATTAATTAACATAAGGTCAGATTAAAATCTTTCAGAAGCAGTTTGTGTAGTGACTCACCCTATTTGCCTGTTTCTGTTGGAATGGCTCAACAGGGAACTGATGGTCAAGATGGATATGGAGTATCAGGACTTAAAGGACTGAAGGTAGAGTATTCAAACAGTACTGTGCATACGTTTTAGACACTTGAGTAAATTAGATTTTAATCTGGGCAGATGTCTATTTCTTCAGAAAAACAATAGAAGTAACTTTAATACAATATTTATTGAATTTCCAAAGTGCATGTTGGTTTAACCGTTTCCAAACCTCATTTGTAATTATTATCTAATACCTGTTTGGGTTAATCAGTACTTAATTAAATAAATCAAGTGTGCTTATATCTGCACTCAATGTCCATTTTATTGTCTCCACTGACCATACAGGTGCACTTTGTAGTTCTAGAATTACAGACTGTAGTCCATCTGTTTCTCTGTATACTTTATGTTCCTTTCACTCTGTTCTTCAATGGTTAGGACCACTATCGAGCAGGTATTATTTGGATGGTGGTTCATTCTCAGCACTACAGTTACTCTAATGTGGTGGTGGTGCGTTAGTGTGTGTTACACTGGTACGAGATGATCAGACACAGCAGAGCTGCTGGAGATTTTATTAGCTTTCTGTCCACTCTATTAGACATACCTACTTTGTTGATCCACGTTATCCTGTGAGAACAGGGTGAAAGGAGAATAATAAAGTATACAGAGAAACAGATGGACTACAGTCTGTAATTGTAGAACTACAAAGTGGACCTATATGAGTGGAGCTGATAAAATGGACAATGAGTGTTGATACAAGGCATGTGTAGCTAGGTTAATGAGTGTATCTCACAACATATCAGCTACGTTCTTGTTAATTACTACTGTGTTTCTGTTGGTTCACAGTATTATAATAATATACAGTATAGTTTATATTGGGGTTTTTTTGTTTGTTTGTTTTTATTTTAGTTAATGTTTTTTGTTGTTTTTGTTTTTCCACTCAAAGGGAGATACAGGATTTCCTGGTCATCCTGGATTTCAGGTAAATTTTCAGAATTATTTTTTTAGCCTTTTGACTGAACATCCTTCAGATGCTAAAAGAGACATATTGAATTTTACTCACATACCATGCAGATGTTTCTTTGGCTTGAAGACACAATCAGAACATAATAAACAATTTTTCACAGATGCCTTGTAAACATAAAACATACAGTGACTGTTTATAAAATTCATGTATTTTCATGATCAGGGTGAATCAGGAGATACTGGGACAGGTGGAGGTAGTGGCCATAAGGGTAACAGGGGAAGAGGGGTAAGAATATTTCTCAAACAATTAACAATACATATACTTATCAGTGCTTATTAACATTTTGGGGCATGATAGTTTGTTCACAATTGATTTGATGTGTGATGACAGGGAAATGCAGGCAGGCCAGGACCTGTGGGTGATCGTGGTGCTGATGGACCACCTGGACACAGGGTTTGTGGACATTAGTAAAATAAATTTTTAATCAGGATTTTAACATTTTCTGTTGACTTGATAATCATCATGTGTTTACTTGATTTTGTTAGGGTTCTAAGGGACCACCAGGAACCAGAGCAATGTCTGTAAGTTCAAGCCACTCTTTACATTTCAAATAATGTTGAACGACACTCTTGCTGACTAAAACTGTTATGTTGTATTCTTTTAGACCTGCCAACTGATCACCTATGTACGAGAAAACTGTGGTAAGGTTTTATAGTACTGTACTTTGTTTGATTTCCATAGTCCTAGAAGTCATTATTGGAGATAATCTGCATGATTGCTTCTTCCATATGGAAATCACTCTATGAAAAACAATCTTATTTGCCCATTCATAACTTGCTGTGTGACATGACCATGGAGATCTTAGCTCCAGGGTGCGACAAAGACGCCAGTATGAGCAATCCACTAGTGCTTTCTTCAGCATTATGCATGCAAACATTCATCACACAAAACATAGATAAAAAGGCCTATAAGAAGGCTCTATTAACAAATGGATCAGTCCATACAGGCACTAAGCTCAGGTTGCTCTTCCCCAATACATCAGCTTAGGCAGACTTCCCTTCCCTCTGTGTGTGAAAACAGCCCTTTTATGCTGCTCCTGGAGCTTCATCTTTAATAAGCCCCAGGTGTAGGGAGTTAAAGGCAGAGCAACAGGCCCAAGTAAGAGGCCAGTCTATTGTCCCCACATTCTTAACATCACAGCTTCTGCAGTGGGTAGTAATAGAAATGAGAACATATTCACTATATTCTGAAGATTAAATTATTATGTAATGTAATATTACATTACATAATGTATATAATTAATGTATATTAGATAATATTAGATAATATGGAAATTATACAAAGCTATTATAGTATTACCTTATTAATATAACCTCAAATATAAATTTTGTATAAATGATATGCAATTTAAAATCTTGCCAAATCACTTTATTTAGAATAAACAAGACTTTTTGAATTTGTGAGCTGATTACATAACCAGTTTTTTATCCAGCATCAGTGTTTTAGTTTATATATGAAAACCATGTATCTCCAAGGTGAACACAGCAGATAACCTAAACATTGTATAGACAATTCATGATAAATGGGCTAATAGAAATACTCCAGACATTCTCAGAATAAAATCTCTTCACATTACTACACATTAAAAATTTAGAAAGTTTTTGTCTTCTCCTGTAAAATTACCATTTACACTGAACAGTGATGATATGATACTTGTTATACATATTTAAATAATATTTGTCATTTTTCTCTCCTACAGTTTGCTGTAAAGGTATGTCTCTTTTACTTTCTTCTCAATGCAGCTGAATTACTTGCACTGTTACTGTTACATGCTGTTCTAACAGATTATCATTTCTCTTTCTTCTGATGTGCCTACAACTCTAGCTAATGCTGCCTGCCCTGCTTACCCAACTGAGCTGGTGATTGGCTTGGACATGTCTGAAGGTGTCACTCCTGTACTCTTTGAGAGGATTCGCTCCACACTTCAGTCTCTGCTGGAAGGAATCAACATTGCAGAGAGCAACTGTCCCACCGGAACCCGAGTGGCCATTGTCTCCTACAGCTCCAATACCAAGTACCTCATTCGTTTTTCTGACTATCACCGTAAGACAGCCCTTTTGGAAGCTGTGAAGAACATTGCTCTGGAGCGTACATCCAGTACCCGCGACATTGGTGCAGCCATGCGCTTTGTGGCCAGAAATGTCTTCAAACGAGTACGACAGGGTGTACTAATGAGAAAGGTGGCCATCTTCCTCTCTGCTGGACAGTCCCAGGATGTGACATCCATCACCACAGCTGTGCTGGAATACAAGGCTCTGGACATCAACCTTGGCGTGATTGCCTTTAGAAATTCACCCAATGTTCGTCGTGCTTTTGAGGTAAAGTATCATGATTTAGATATGCAGATATATACAGCACTAATATGTGGATGTGGCATTTTTATTTTGCAAATATTAGTACAAAATGTCACATTTATAACTTATTATGGGAAAAAAATGTGAATATTTAAAATTTAGCAAATAAGCAGTAATTGTGTCATGACATACTTAAATTCCCTGTAGAGGGAATAAAATTGATCTGCATAAAATTGACCTAAAGCATCATCAGACTGTCACACATAGATCATAACAACCAAAACAAACAAATAAGACATTAAAATTAGATTTGGTCATTTATTTACTGAGGAAAATGATCCAATATTACATGTCTGTGAGTGGCAAAATACAACGTTTAGGCATCCCTGCTCAAAACTTCTGTTACTGTGAACAGTTTCTGCTCTCCTTCCCAGTCAAAAATACTGAAATTGATTTCCAAAACCATAACGTTATCCTTTTTTCAACAAGTTAAGCAATAATATTGTTTTTGTTGTGTACAATTTTAAAGTTAAAAAAGGAAAAGTGCACCATGCAAAAGTTTGGGTATTCTAAAACATTTGAGCTGTCAGATAACTTTTATCATGGTTACAATGCAGTAGCTTTTAAATGCTTTGGCTTTGGCCACAGTCATAATTAGGTCAATGCGATTATATTAATATAATTAATATAATCAGGTCATGCACATTTCAAAGCTTTATAAACACTCTCACCTCTCAAACATTGTTTCAACAATCAACTAGCAATGTCTTCTATAAGCTGCTGCCTAGTACTCTGAAAATTACATTTATTGATGCCCACAAAGCAGGAGAAGACTATAAGAAGATAGCAAAGCATTTCAGGTAGCTATTTCCCCAGTTCATAATGTAAATAATAAACAGCCCTTAATTGGAATGTTGGAGGTCAAGCTGAGGTCTGGAAGACCAAGTAAACTTTCTGTATGAACTGTCTGTAGAATTGGTAGAAAGACAAATTTAAAAACCCTATTTGACTGCAAAAGACCATCAGGAAGAAGACTGTCGAGTGGTGGTCTACTCGGTAGTGACACCTGCACAAATATGGCCTTTATGGAAAAGTAATAAGAAAACCTTTTGTGTTCCCTTACCACAAAATTCTGAGAACATCTAAGCAAGCCTGATGAATATGCAAGTTCTGTGAACTGTTGAAGGTTAAACAGAATATTTTGGTTTAAAATTAGTAAATGTATCTTTGGAGAAAAAAGGATGCAGAATTTCATGAAAAGAAGACTTTCAACTCTCAACTGTAAACATGAGGGTGGATTGATCATTCTTTGTGGTTGTGTTGCACCCAGTGACAGTGGGAACATTTCACAGATGGAGGGAAAATGCATTTATTAAAAAAGTTCTGGAGCAAACAACACACCATCTGTGAAAAAGCTGAAGATCAAAAGACGTGAATTAGCAATAGGACATTGATCCTAAACACACCTCAAAATCAATGGACTACCTCAAGAGGCTAAAGCTGGAGTATGTGTCATGGTCCTAACAGTTCCCCAAAATAAACATCACTAAAAATCATTGGATGATCCTCAAAAGAGCAGTGCATCCAATAATCTTAAAAAAACTAGAAACCTCATAACAGGAAGAATGAGTGACTCTTAGCTGTCCTCAAAACATATTCATACAAGAGAAATACTTGCCAAAAGAAGTGTTACTATACTTAGTAACACTTCTTTTGGCAAGTATTACAACATGTAAACATGTTCTACTGGAAATTAAATTGTAAAAAAATTAATATAAAAAGTTACAAAGTATATTGTTTAAAATATTGTCATCTGTATGTTTACACGTTTTGAAAATCAGGCCATTCGCAGGACTGGGGATGCCTAAACTTTTTCATGCCACTGTGATTTAACAGTGATATCCTCAAAGTATGTAACTTGGATACTTCAGGTACAGAATAGATTATTACCCCTTTCATCTGGTTTCCTTCTGTTGTCTGCAGGCTGATGAGACCGGAAGATTTATTTTGTATGTATTGGAGAGGCCACGAGACCAGAGTGCAGCACTTGAAAAAATCCAGCAATGTGTTCTCTGCTTTGGTAAACCAATTGTTTTATGTTTGTAATTTTTAACATGTTCAATAAGTCAATGGCTGTTGATCCTGGTCCTGGAGTATCTCTGCTCTACACATTTTAGAGCATCCCCTGCTCTCAACACACCTGATCCATCTAATGAACTCATTAACCTCTTAAGTGTTTGACTTTTATTACACCCTAAGTATATATGCATGGCAGTGGTACTCAAGCATCAGGATAGAGAACCATCTATAAGAAATGATTTTGGGAATATGTGATTATACACGCACTTACCAGATGTACCTACAATCATTGTCCGTTTTATCAGCTCCACTGACCATATAGGTCCACTTTGTAGTTTTACTACAGACTGTAGTCCATCTCTTTCTATGTATATTTTGTTATCATCCTTTCACCTGTTCTTCAGTTATCAGGAGCCTCAGTGTGTTACTGTGTTGCACTGGTACAAGTAGATCAGACACAGCAGAGCTAACACATCTGTGTCACTGCTGGAGTAAAAATAGTGCACCAACCAAAACTTTCCAGTCAACAGAACTACAAAGTGAACCTATCTGGTCAGCAGGGTTGTTAAAATGGCCAGTCAGTGTATGTGAATGTTTTGTGATTAATGTCTGTGATAATCAGTGAATAATATGTGAGTTAGCTGTATGTTTACAGAGACATGGAGTCTTAGACTTATCTGTTGCTTTCCCAGATCCATGCAACCCAGCAGTGGGATGCCCCAGTGCCAGTGAGGTGTCTGTTCCCAAGGAGGTGGACTTAGATCTGGCACTGTTAATGGACGGCTCTCGGAATATACAGGAAGATGGTTACGAGGGAGCGAAGCAGGTGTTGAGCACTGTATTAGACCAAATTGTAGTAAGCAATCAGCCTACTAAACTTGACAGCCAGGCTAGGGTGTCTCTTTACCAGCAGAGCTCCTCTTACAGTGAATTTCAAGCCCCAGTCAAACAGGTATTCACCTTCCAGCAGTACCAGAATCGTGATCAAATGAAGCAGAGCATTTTCCAAAGCTTACAGCAGACTGGTGGGTCCTCCAAGCTGGGTCGTGCTGTGGAATACACAATCATGAGAGGTCTTCTTACAGCCCCCAGAGCCCGCAAACACAAGATGTTGCTGGCTATTGTTGGAGAGGAGACAGAATATTTTGACAGAGCAAAGCTCGACTTCATCTCCAAACAGGCGAAGTGCCAGGGAATAGTGCTCTTCATCCTCACTGTTGGAGATCATTTCAACAGCACTCAGGTGGAGGAGCTTGCCAGCTTGCCTACAGAACAGCACATAGTTCACTTGGGCCGTGTGAAGCAAGGAGAGCAGGAATATGCCCACCGCTTTGTCAGGACGTTCTTCCACATTTTGAACAGTAAGAGAACTTAAGCTAACCAACATTCACTGCCATTCCACACATGTGCTTTTTAATCTATTGATCAATTTGGTTTCATGATCTAAGCTGTTGTTTGAATTTGGTTTGATGTGTGTTGACATGTCCTATCTCTGTGAATACAGGGGAAATGAACACCTACCCTCCTCCATCATTTAGAAGAGAGTGTGATATTTTACAGCAGGGCGGGGACAAGACTGAAATCTTTGAAACTGCTAAAAGACCAACTACTGGCTGGTAATACGACAAAATTTGCATCACCATCGTGGTATATGAGTCTGACTGCAAGCAAAATACAACAACAATAACTTCATATCACCATGCCAGTAAATCAGCCATAATCAGCAACCATATCATAAACAGTGTTTGTGTTAAAGGGCACATTTACTGGTCAAAAGAGTTACATACTACATAGCTGTATACAGTACATCAAAAATATGTTTTTCATTGTGGTTCCTAATTAAATTCAAACTCTTATATTCATTACACATGAACTGATATTTCAATTTTAAGTGTTGACCAATATGGCTTATAGTTAATAAAAACCAGAAATCCATCATTTCAAATTATTCAGTCTTTCATTTCCAATGTAACTACATTTCTCATCAAACAGTATCAGCATTAAAAGAAAAAAATGCTTAAAATCTCACCTTTCATTTAATGAAAATACAAACCGGATTCCAAAAAAGATGGGACACTAAACAAATTGTGAATAAAAACTGAATGCAATGATGTGGAG
>BRDA01009136.1:21688-32872 GCA_036984385.1 Crenuchus spilurus
TCAGAGAGAGGAGTAAATTAAGAGAATGTAATTCTCTTGGTCGAAATAGATTGAGTAGCAAAGGCAGTAGGTGGGTCTGTGAACTGGCTACTGATGTCCGTCACTTTCCCAGTGAAAAACGAGGCAAAGGTTTCAGCTGTGAGGCAGGTAGGCGGAGGAGCAGCTGGAGGGTTCAGCAGCGATCTGAATGCTGTGAATAATTTCCGACAGTCTGTCAGACTGAGAACCGATCTTATTGTGATAGAAGTCGGTTTTGGCAGTTGTAAGGCAGTCTGAGAATGAAGCCAAGAGTAACTGGTAGTTTGATAGGTCCGACATGATACGCTTTTTTTGCCATTTCCTTTCGGCAGCCCGGATTTTAAGTGTAGCTCCCTGAAAGATTCATTTTTAATACCTATTCCATTCATATTCAATACCTATTTAATAACATTATAATGCTATTATATCTCAAATCTATAACTATATATCTGGGACTGTATAAATCTAAACACATTCATCTTTTATTTAGTTTCAAACTGTGCATATATCTGGCCAAGCATTCATGATTCCATTTATTATATTTTTTATTGTGATTTTTTTTCTTGAATGTGAATTTTTGATTGCTGTTATATGCTACTAAGCCTCTAATTTTCCATCAGGATCAATACAGTATCCATCCATCTATCCATCCATCCATCAAATCTTTTGAAAAAGTTATTGATAAACTTACAGAATCGTTTTTTTTCAGAGCGGTGTTTACAGAATCCTTTAGTAGTTTTGTATTCATTTTTGGAATTAATGTATAGTACCAGTCAAAAGATTTTACACTCATTCAGTGTTTTTCTTTTTTCTTTTTCCCTATATTGTAAATAAATAATTCCATATGTATTTCTTCATAGTTTGATTGACTTTAATATTAATCTACAATGCAGACCATTTTTGCAAAACCACTGAATGTCAAGAAGGGGTGTCCAAATTTTTACTGGTACTATATATATTTAAAATAAAAAAAACATTTAAATTTAAAAAACACTTGATTTAAATAACATTTAAAAAACATTTGATTGGTTCAGCTAAAAAACCATTTAAATCTAATATGTTTATTGTGGTGAAAATTTGACAGTTTGATTGTTTGGAAATGAGGAGACTAGCAAGCAAAGAGACCCCAAAAATTGGTTGCATACCAGGTGTAAATGCCTTATTAATATTTTGCTTAAGGATAATATACCATATCTTGTTAGTTAGTATATTGCAAAATTATAATAAAAAATGACTCCTGAAAAAAAATCACTGATTCTTAAACTCATAACTATTATCTGCTTTCATTTTACTTCAGCAAGTTAAGTCCTGAACCAAAATACTACTCTGTTATACAGATACACAGTTTTTAATTGAGTATTGAGTATTTTACACGTTTAAACTTCAAGCACTAACAGTTTGATTAAATGGGTCTTCCTCAGGATTCCTGTACCAACCACTGTTTATAATGAGGAAGAAGAGGAGGAGGAGGTGGAAGAGGAAGAAGAAACAGATTACACTGAAGAGACAGTGACTGAAAGGGCTACGACCGGCTATGGACAGTGGATCCCAGGACGTGGAGATTCAAATGGTAAAGCAGACTCAAAAGGCAGGATGCCTGAAAACTTCTGTTATTATCTCCAGTGTGTCCATGAATTACTGCTAAAATAGTTTTGGTTTTTTACAGTCAAATAATTTCAGTGTTATATAGCTTAATAATAATAATAATAATATTTGTAAAAAATAATGCCACAGTATCTACACTTATTGTCTATTTTTTCAGCTGCACTGACCATATAGGTGCACTTTGTAGTTCTACATTTACAGACTGTAGTAAATCTGTTTCTCTGTATACTTTATTATTCTCCGTTCACCCTGTTCTTCAATGGTCAGGATCCCCACCGAGCAGATATAGCTTTGGAAGTAGATCATTCTCAAAATTGCAGTGAAACTGATGTAGTGGTGGTGTGTTAGTGTGTTGCACTGGTATGAGTGGATCATACACAGCAGAGCTGCTGATGTTTTTTAAAAACACCTCAGTGTCACTGCTGGAATTAAAATAATGCACCAACCAAAACTATTCAGCCAACAGCACCCTGTGACCACAAATAAAGGACCAGAGGACTAACACACTCTGTGCAGCAACAGATGAGCTACTGTCTCTCACTTGTGGTGGACCAAGAAGGTAAGCATATCTAATAGAGTGGATACTGATTGGACATGGTTTTGCTGTGTCTGATCCAACACCAAACCAACACACACTAGCACACCACCACCACATCAGTTTCACTGCAGTGCTGATAATGATTCACCCAAATAATACCTGCTCTGTGTTGGTCTTGTTAGGCTCCTGATAACTGAAGAACAGGTGAAAGGTGGATAATAAAGTATACAGAGAAACAGATGGACTACAGTCTGTAATTGTAGAACTACAAAGTGCATCTATATGGTCAGTGTGGCTGATAAAATAAACAAAGAATTTAGATACAAGGAGGCAGTGTTAATGTTATGGCTGATCACCGTTTGTATACTAGTATATGTTAATTAAAAGAGATGCATGAAACATCCATAAGCATGCACATAAACATGTCGTCCCTGTCCTATGAAAACCATGTATCTCCATTTTATTCTAATTTGAGCCCAGCAGATGCCCTTAACATGAGCATTTCATGCTGAATGATTCAACATAAATGCTCCACAGTTGCTTGAAGTAGAACAGCTTTTCATTAACTTAAATTTTTTAGTTGAAAATATTTTTGTCATCTCCTGTAAAGTTACTATTTTTGGGAAAGCATATTTTTTTATATTTTGGACAGTGACGATTTGATTCCTATATCCTGCATGTTCCCTGCATGTTACAGAAGTAAGTGAGTGTTTTGCTTTCAGCCCAGTGTTTGCTGGATATGGACACTGGCACCGTGTGTGGAGACTATATGCAAAGGTGGTACTTTGATAGTGCAGTCCATGCATGCTCACCCTTCTGGTACGGAGGTTGCGACGGTAACAGTAACCGTTTTAGAACGGAACTTGAATGCATCGAGACATGTATCGCATCCAGTAAGTCTTCTGTCAACACAATCATTACAGATTTATTATAATATAATGGCAACTACACCTAAACTAACTCTTTACTGATGTAAAATACTTATATTGTAATGTAGTTACGTTGATACAGGAGAAAGTCTTCTCGTATTGTAATTATCCTAAAATCCTAACATAAACCTAAACAATTAGATTTTAAAAATACGTTAATTTTTAATCAATTTAAATGTAAAATTCAGTTCTTTTTGCACAAAAAATAATAGTTCAGAAAATTAATAGTACAATAGCATTACATGGTAAAATGTGTGATTCACATCTTTGTTTAGGATCTGTGATGCTAGAGAAAGCAGAAGATGCAACAGAGGGTAAAATAGAATTACTTATTTGATTGATGTATTAATCATTGCATGTCATTCTTTTTTCATTGATTTTATTTGTTGCATGTATTTTTTGTCAAGCACACCATTATGCAAAAAAGATTAGGGTTAATATCTCCAAGTGTTTGCGGACACCTCACAACAATGCTAATCCAAAATCTAGTACAAATTCTTCTCTGGACAGTGTACAGTACCTCCAACAAAATCAAGATAAACTCTTTTTTAATACCCTTCATTTTGGAAGAAATAATGAGTGAGCAGATGTCCCAATACTTTCCATACACTGTATTGTATCTATTTGATCTTTATGGTGCAGTATTTAAAGAATCCATAAAAAAAAACTTATAATAAACATAATGTAATACATTCTTAAATGATACATAAAGATGAAGCTGAATAGAACTCTTGTGTATATTAAACTAATTCAGTACAGTAATCGGCAATCAAAACTATCCGGTCGGTCAGCAGTAATCCTGAGGTCATTAACTGATCATTAGCGAAGGGCTATAAGACAGCAGAACAGAAATGTCAAAATTACCCTCAAAAACTGGGTGAGGATTGTGCAGTCTCAAAGCAATGATTTTCAGCCAATTATGTTGAAAAAAAAATAGATATGAATTCCTGCCACACTGGGAAGGATAGTTTTCCCTTTAAAAAGCTTTTAAATACTGTGGCAGCTTTAGATTTTGATGCTGATTGATTTTTGCTGTTTCTGTTGTTCTCTTATTCTAAAACACATCACAGATGTATGTCAGCTGAAGAAAAGTCAAGGGCCTTGCAGAGCTTACATCCTCAAATGGTTCTACGATACGGAGCAGAGTGAATGCGCTCGCTTCTGGTACGGAGGATGTGAAGGAAACGGCAACAGATTTGACTCTCAGGAGGAGTGTGAAGCCCGCTGTGTGGAACAGCAAGCTGTATAGTGACTCTGCCCGAAAAATAAGACCAAGTTAACCTACCAATTGATGACATAAAATTCTTGCCTCAAAGACAAATTCCACCCAGTTCATTCATAACCACTTCATCTACATGCCTCTATTGCACCCATTGGCAACATTTTAAGAATGCCATGTTAATGCATTTACAGTAGCATTACTGTGGCTGTAACACTACATTTATGCTGTAATCTTTAATGACCTGTGAGAAATATATATACTGTATATTTTTGCCTGAAAGAATAAACACTGCACTTATTGATAATTAAATCCAGCAAGTATTTTTCATACTTGAACTGTAACAGCAGGATTTTCCAGCTTTGGTGCTATCTTTTAAAATGTACTTAATCCATTTTACACAGCAGATGTACAATATTGAAGTGCAATCTATGTCACTATGTGGGTCTACCTTTACTGTGATATACTGTGATATTAATAATAAAGCACATTTCATATTGACCATTTTTGTCCAAATAGTTTCAGCCCAGTGTGACTTTGAAGGTGTTTAAGCTTCAATGCCAAAGTGAACGACTTTGAAAGTTTTCACCACTATGCAGCTTCCAGTTTCACTTTTTATTCAATCATTCTGTTAATGTTTTGTACAAATAAACCTGTGGACATAATTCACACCTTGTTTTAATGATTGTGAACACATTTGTTGATTATTTTATAACACTGATAACCAAAAACAGCAGCTGTTAGTGTCTTCCAACCACTTTAATATACTAGCACAACTACAGTATATCTGGTTAAGAATTTACACTAATACATCAGAAAGCTGGTATTATGATAGCTATTCAGCACTGTTTACACTGTTTTTGGCTCACTATGACCATCTACACATTTACATTTTGCACATACACACAGGAAGGAAACATATAATACACTTGTGTTTAGTAGTACTGGTATTAATTAGCTGCTTCTCCACATTGCACATCACTGCTCTACTGATTATACCATCACATGGCAGCAGTTAAAGATGCTCGTCACTTCCAGACTTTGACAATGCCGTCTCTTGAGGAGGTAACTATAAAACCCTGGGTGGTCTGGAAAGTGGCAATGTCGGTAATGATGTCATGATGGCCCACAGGAAGGGACTCGGGGCCTCTGCGAGGGGCATCCTCTGTGGAGCCACTCTTCTGCTTACTGTGAATCTCCTAGTGAGGAGGAAAAGGATTGATGATTAGATACAGCAACTTTAAATAATCCAATAAACATACTGATGTGTGAAAGAAAATACACAGAAAATCAAAGCAGCAAACCTGCACTACTTCTGTTCCTTCTATAATCTTGCGGTTGTAGAACACAGAGGGGCAGTGAAGCGAGTCATTGGCACCTCCAGCAACGATATAGGACCTTTCTGGGTAGGCAAGGTCCCAGAATCTGAAGACATCATTTGTAAATAAACTATAAATTGTTTTTAAAAAAATACATAAAACGGACTCATGTAGACACTGGATTGCTAAATATTCTATCCTTGTCTCATTCTATTAAAAAAAGGTTGCTTGGATTTTTCCTCAAAAAAAATTTGTGCAGCTGCTATACATCCATATATTTGTGGACACTCCTAATTAAGGCATTCATCTCCTTTTGAGTTGCATCTGTTGACACAGGTGTGCAAATGTACAAACACAGCTTGTCTATTCCCTGTAGAGAAGTATTGTCAATAGAATAGGAGCAGATAAACATAAACCTATTAGCACCGTGCCTAATGCCAAAATGCGGCCTTGATGAGTATAAAGCCACTGTGGAGAACTGGAACTATATAATGGAATGATAGTATTCAATTTGTGATGCTCCATACTTGTGGGGATGAGGAAGGTGGTTATCATTCAACATCCTGACCTCAGTAACATTCTTGTCACTGAATGCAATCAAATTCTTACAACAATGCTACAAAATCCTTGATTTCAGAAGAATTAATGAGAAAGTGTCCCAATACTTTTGAACCATTTGCAGTTTCTTAGAGTTTTTTAAATCTAACAAGGAATGTTTTTACCTTATTCTCATGTCTGATCCTGCAGTGAGTAGAAGGGGGTTGCCATCAGCAGGGCTGCAGTATATGCCATGCACACTATGAGGGGATGGCTATGAGAGAACAAGTACAGTCCCATTTGAGATGCAGGAACATCTTCATTTTAGTCTGTTAAAAGAACTAGCATTTCTTGAAAAAGTCATGCAAAAAATACACATGCCTGCATCTCTGACAGTGGAGGTGCAGAGCTGGCCCACAATGTGAACTTCCTGTCTCCTGTCTCCATGTCCCACATGGACACCTCATTGTTTCCTTGGACGGCTGAGAAAAATTGAAAAATACTATTATTTTCCCATTAAACCACATGATGCATTTTAAAGGAATCTATCTAGGTGGTAACTAAAACACTGCCACAAACATGTGTTGAGAAGATCAGGCTCTGGTAAATCCCTGTTCTTTAAATAAAACAGGGGACCCATTCACACCTGATTGTCATGCTTTTGATTTACAAAGTCTGACTCAAATTTCACATTCAAATGATCTGCTAACCCTAACATAATTTTGCCACTCACAGAAATGTAATATTGGATCATTTTCTCAATAATTAAATGACCAAGTCTAATAAATTTGTCTCATTTGTTTGATTTGGCAATTTTAGGACTTGTGTGATAAAGTTGTAGGTCAAATTTATGCAGAAATATAGACAATTTTACAGGGTTCACAAACTTTAAATCATGCACCGCTGTAGATTTCCAGCTTCCCGGCTTCTTAGATGGTCTAAGTCTTATACAGAGAAGATATTTTTTTTTTAATAATAGTGTATTTTATTATATAGCTCATATAGCCACATTACCTGAATAATGCTGTTAAAGAGGTACATAATCTCATCTCACCTGTGATGACAGATGACTGATACAGGGGATGCATGAGCAGACGTCTGATCCGAGCACGGGCTGGATGGGAGTGGTTGGAGATTGGCAACTGGAATCGCATATCCCAGCATGCCATGGTGCCACTGCTTGTGCCTAGAAATAAAGAGGCACATCAAGAGAATTAGGATTCTGATAAGTGAAACACAGAAATGTTTAAAAGTCTTTAAAGAACCATACACTTACCCACACACAGCCAGCACTGGTGCATGTCTACAGCAAAGGAGGTGATGAGGCCCAGGCGCAAGTCATGGCGGAGGGTCCAGGCATTGCTGTTGCTGCGCAGGTCCCAGCCCACCAGAGAGCCATTGACTGTAGCATAGGACAGCACAGACTGAGCCCCAGAGTTAAAGTGATGCATGTCCACTACACAGCCATCCTCCTTCAGGTCCAGGAACCTAAAGAACACAAACTACATTATTGACTCAACTCTGGATGGCAGACTGGGGCCGATTAGACAAATTAATTATACAGATTAATATAAAGGGACACTAGACAGCCTAAGAAAATCATGTTCTATCACATACTGTAGAAGTTCTGCTGCTGCTCTTAATAGATTTTTGCGAGGCATACAAGAACTGTTAGAGGGCTGCATGCAAACCCAAATGTTTATGCAGCCTTTTGTGTGTATGTAATGTGTTTTTTGTGTATGTAGTTTTCCAAAATTGCAAATACTCTGAAAAAAACTGTCTAACAATCCATCTTGAATTGTTAAAATAATAAAAATGGTGGATGGAGTATGTGATCATTTAATCCTTTCAAATGCAAATTAAATTAGCAAATTTCTGAGGAGCCACTGATATTACTCAATATACACTCATTGGCCACTACATTTAGTACACATATTTTCTGTTCATTTTATCAGCTCCACTGAGCATATAGGTGCACTTTGTAGTTCTACAATTACAGACTGTAGTCCATCTGTTTCTATGTATACTTTGCCTCCTTTCACCCTTTGTAGAACAAAAAAATGCACCTATATGGTCAGTGTAACTGACAAAATGGACAATGAGGTATGCGTTTCTAATAAAGTGGCCAGTATATGCAAATTGATTCATTAGTGAACATTAGGCAGTTACAGAAATCACTGAATACCTGGTCTGACAGGGCTGCACTTTGGGGGATTTGGGTGGTTTGTTGGCTTCCACTGCGAGCAGTTGGATGGAACCGTTGTCTGAAGCGACAGCCAGGTAATGTGATCCTTGACAAAAAGTTAAAGTTTTCACATGACCTCCAATGCGAGAATATGTCAGCACTGACCTGAAATAAAAATGAACCAATACTCCCATTACATTTTCTCCACATATCTTATTTTCTTTGCAATAATGATGATGAACAAGTCATTACTCAACTCTTGAAGAACTACAGGCTAAACCAACAATGAATAATCTATAAAAACAAACAACTGCTACTAAGAAAAGCATTTGCAGTGTATTCCTTGGCAATTTCTAGCAGATCTGATTCATTAAGTCCAAGGCTTTAAACTAGGATAATGCACCGTGTGGTCGTTGTCTTGCCCTCTATTTTCTGACTGTCCCAGATTTTCACAGTTCCGTCATTGGAGCACGTGGCAAAGATGGAGTGTTCGTCAGACACTCGGATTCGATTCACAGCAGACTTGTGCTCGTGGAGATGGGCCACTAGCAGACCTTTAGGATGCCATCCTACAAATACAACAAATATCAACACCATTTGCTTTGACTGTAAGAAATGATCATTTGGCTTCTATGACACATTGTATCTGTCAAAAAAATATATAGAATCTCTGAAACTACAGCATGTAACGATGTTTTTACTTATGGCTGGCATTTTCAAAAAACCCTATAATACATTTTTTGCCCCTGACATTATTAATAAGTGACACATATCTAAACTATATTGCATATTGAAAGCTTATCTATAGCTGCAGACATCAAAAGATCTGCATAATTTATTACATAAAAAGTATTTCAGAGAGTTTGGCTTGAAATGCACCACTCTACAAAAACTGTGAACCTGTTCAAAATGTTGATAATGGGAACCAGATGTCTGAAGAATGCTAAACATCAAAAAGCTGTGATAGAAAATTATTCAAATGAATCAAAAATATGTTCCCTGATCTCTGAGACACTGTTTTACAATAGTTTTATTAAACCTAAAATGTATTTGTAAAATAGATTTGAAGCAGAAAGCGTATTGTAAATGCAGGACAATAGTGATCAAAGAAAGTCTGCAAATATTAATGGAATTTTACAGATGGATCACTATTTGTTTATCTCCAAAATTACAAATAATGTGTGTCAGGGTCTCTGTTCACATAAATAAAAGAGACATATTTCCACCGCAGACTTGACGCCTGTTTCCTTTACTGTTACCATTACTGTAAGGGAATCAAAGTCTTTACATTCTCTGCAATAAACCTTCACACATTAAAACACTCTGAAAAACTGGTTTTATCTTAACAATGGAAAAATAAATCTGACAAACTGCCCTTTAACAGTGTCTGTAAAAATTGTAAACTGTGTAAACCTGGCAGTGGAGGTCGGCTCTCCCACTCAGCACTCTCCATCATCTGTTTGGCCATTCGTTCTGCATTGCACTGCTCTCTTTTCTGCTGTACCAACTGCTGCAGCTCTGCCTTGCAGGTGGTCACGCGCCGCTGGTATGTGGATGCACCACTCATAGACTGCACAACCTGTACAGTAAGGGGCGCTGTGGGTTTTCTGGGCTGACTGACTGCACCTTCAGCTGCCTAAAGTGGAGAAGAGTGAAAGGTCTGGATTTAGCAAGAGGAAAATGTTACATTTGTGTGTTCAGCACCTTAAGCTCTAGTCTGAATATTTATTATGCTTAATGAATTATTCAGTAATTAGACTAAGATATGTAGTTGAGCTAGTAATAAAGAGAATTTTCATGGAGTTTAAACAGTTTGAGTGCACAACTAGTAGTACTGTAATTACTGGTGCAGACTCAGAAGTAGTAGCAATACCCCATTAAACTAGAGATGTGACAGATATGGGCATTCAATGTATTAAAGCCTTCACAACTACAGTAATTCTATCAACTGAACAATTACACACCAAAGCAGAGCACATGAATAGTGGTAGTCAGTGAAAAGAAGCACATGTGGATGGCAGATGGGGAGAACACTAAAGCAGGTTAAATAGAAGAGCAGAGGGAGTGCACAAGGAGTGCAGGTTGGAGAGGACAAGGCAGGGAGGGAAAGCGTGCAGTCGGCTCAGCAGTCGACCTGGGCTGAGGATGGAACATGAGGGAGGTTAAGAGTCTGGGAGGAACTCTCAGATCGCAGGCACCCTCCGGCCAGAGTTCCGTTGGGTTCCCCACCACTGCTCGCAACTAGAACAGTAGGTACCGTCGGCATTGCTTGAGCTGAGCTGGGCGGGTCCAGAGAACCGAACATGCTCTTCCACTCCTCGTTCAGGTTGGAGTCCTGCTTTGTGTGTTTACGAGCTGGTAAAAAAAACAAAAGCAGATTTATGTTCAATTATAGTATATAATCACTTCAAATGACATCTGTCTATAAATATAATGAGAACTTTCATTTAATCTCTAAAACCTCAAAATAATTTTCAGTAAAGTGTCAGTGGCTGATGATAATCCTAACCAAAAATTAAAGACTTTTATTTTGAAATCTATTTTGATCACTCTAATTTTGTGACTGCATGGTCTACCTCAGATTTGTTTAAGTGCTTGATTATCACTATTATTTAAGTTCCTTAAAGTGTTGATACAACTGATGAGCTTTAGATTGTATCAATTGGCTACTAGTGCATTTCCAAAAAAATTAAATTTAGTAAAAAATTTAATTTGTGTTCATAAATGAATTCAATTTCATTCATTTCTCTGGAGTTGCCCATGGTGAACGGCGGCGGGCTGGTGTGGGTGTGCTTATAGCTCCTCAGCTTAGCCGCTATGTGTTGGAGTTTACT
>BRDA01009136.1:35533-51501 GCA_036984385.1 Crenuchus spilurus
ATTAAACTTTTGATCTGTCATCTATGTTCTATTACGAATAAAATATTGACATTTGCCATCTCCGCATAATTGCATTCAGTTTTTATTCACAATTTGTATAGCGTCCCAACTTTTTTGGAATCCGGTTTGTACAATAGTTAAACCATAAAACGTGGAAATGGCTCTGTGTTCTATCAAATAAACCTTTCATGTTAAAGCCAATGGTGAGGATTTTTTTATTTATAGTCAGTATCATAATATCAGTATTATGACAACCCTAGTCAGTACATTTTTCTTTGTTTGGCAAGACTTTTTTTAAAAAGCAACAGAAGTTCTAATGCTTACATTTTTGGTTTCTCCAACATGTTCATTATTACCTGAGGATATTTGTCAGGGGAAAGATTTTTATGTAGGCTCACCTGTATAATAGGCTGAGTAATGAAGGGGTTGAGGTGAGGCATTAGCTTGCAGTAAACGTCAGCAATGTTCAGGTGCTGTGCAACTACAGTGATGAATCCTACAGCACCATAACGGATCCACAGATTGGGATGACACAAGAAAGGAGCTGAAAAGGCAACAGACATAACCATGAATCTCTAACAACAACGAAACTCCAATGTACATTTTAAAATATTAACATATGAGAAAAATGTCAATGAACACCACTGAGTAAACACTCTGAACAAAGGGTGGTTATTCCAATGTTAGGTAGGTGATCATAATATTTTAACATTACTGTGTAGATATAACGTCATTTCTACAGAAACAGTGAACTATGAACTCTCTCACCAATGTCACTGACAAACTCATAGATATGTGGTTTCTGTAGCAGTCCCAACTGGCACATGCAGGTCAAAGCATTGAGGGCTTTATAAATAACGAACTCCTCCACATCACTCAGGCCCTGCTGTAGCAATGGCTTCAGGATGGATGAGCTCTGCCACCCAACATAAGCAGCTACTCCTGTAGAAGAAGGCAGACTGTCATGTTGGTACTCTTTCTAAGAACACAGGGAATGTTTTTGTAGGACATTTGATCCACAAATGGGGCACGAAGTACAACTCACCAACAATACTGTCAAAGAAGGCTCCACGGAGGTGCCAGTCATTCTTGTCATTAAGAAAGGTGATCATATGTGAAAGTAGCACATCATTGGCCTTTTGCCTGCCAAAGAACACGCAGAGACGTGTGATGCCGTTCTCCATCAGCGTTTGCTTCACAATGTTCTCAGGGTCACTGAGGAGTGTCACCACCTTCTGCTGAACCATCTCATGCAGTGCCTGCAGCTCTGTGAAATGAGGAGCAAAGACAAGAAAAAATAGCTATAGAAATATTCCCATTTTATCAGTTTCAGAAGCATTTGCTGTCATTTACACCACTAGTGCAAAAAAAATATGTTTTAAATGATGAACAAACAAATTGGTTGCAGATAAAACTGACTATAAAGCCCTATTCAGATTGGCTTAAAAGTACATGGGGTCCTGGGGAGATTTTTTCCTTTACATGAATTCCTCTGTGTTTATATTTATATCTGGATCCACCATCTTAGTGTTTATTCCTCTGAGCAAAATAGCAGCTGCATTATGTACTATTTTAAATTGTAACTGTAAAGAAAACATTGTGCAGAAAAAAATCAACAGAAAACCACCACAAATCACAAAAGAAAGAACATGAATGCTTTTGAAGAGTCACTCAATAATCTGGTCTGGATAGAAGATCTTAAATACACTACCAGAACATTATGTGGAGGACAAAAGAAGCAAAAATCCATAGGAAAGGCAAAATACTGACTTATTACACAAGCTTAATAAAGGAGTTATTAAAATTATACAGTACAGTACAATTATACATAGTACAAATAAATTGAAATCATATCACATGACGCAGACCAATTGGTTAAAAAAATACAACCCTTGCAACTAGCTCATCTTGTTGTCATTTTAATTGCATCTGGATGCAGGCGTTTCAACACGAAGATGTGTTAAATGTTAAAAAGCAGACATCCCTCCTAAACTAATCTCAATAGGGTTTAACATGCTAGTGCTACAACAATTAGCAGGAAGCTAGAATGCTAATGAAATAGCTGTGATAAACCTATTTTACATTAACTAAAAGATGTACAGCATCAAGAAGGAAGTTAGTACCTACAACACATTATAACATCTAATAAAACCCTCTGGTGTCTAGTTTGTAATTGTGAATTAATATATATATATTACAGCATATAGCTGAAATGTCAAAAAACCTTAAAGAAGATGACTGCAGTATGAATTGATACCTGAATCATAGTTTTCATTGGGATGAAGAGTTTCCTCTACATCTTCTCCATTCAGGTCCTGTTCAGAGTTCAGGTTATTCTCCTGCACCAGCTCCAGAAACCGTAGGGCTGTCTCTGCCAGGTGGGCAATGTTTTCTAATGGTAGAAACACATCAATTCAAACATTATGCTAAATGCATTCATTTTTGTTTTAGTAACTGGAGCATGTTTGTATGACTTGAAGAGTTAATTTGCAAAAACGATATCTCAGTTTTTCAGTTTCTGATATACAATGAAAATGTTTGTTGCTCTTTACATTGTGTGTAAATTTCATGATGACAGTACCAAAAGATATGGCCAAAAATGACTAGTTCCACTGACTCCCATTAAAAGCAAAGTATGTTTTTTTTTTCCTGTAACAGTTGTCATCTTAAAGGATACTGGTTTTGCAAAGATACTGTTTGACTTGCAAAGGATACTGGTTTTGCTTAATTTATTTGCTTTAACTTAATTAACTTAATAGATTAACATTAACTTAACATGTAATTACCTGCATATGCAAGTCTGACAATAGTAGCCTCATCTTGGGCCAAATGTGCAATTCCAGGCAGGATGTATTCTGGGTAGATGTTGACATCATTGCGGGGCACCTCTTTGACAAGTGCCAGCACTCTGGCCAAAGTGCGTACAGCTTCTGCTCGAACACGAGGCACAGAGTCATTGCAGAAGTGCAGTAAGTAAGGAGTAATTCGGTCAAGCAGTATTTCTACACTAAGACGGCTAGCCAGATGAAGCACCAACTCCAGCGCCGCCAGCTTCGAATCACAGGAGCGCAGTGTCTGCAGGCAAGAGGTTATTACCGATACCAGCACTACCAGTCCGTGTTCTTTAGTTGATACAAGCTCCTGAGATGCCTTCTCCTGCTTCTCTGCCTTTCCTGACTCCTTTCCCCCACTACCACACAGGTTATGAAGAATATTATCCAGGTCTTTTCGAATCACCAACACTCGCTCATCTGCAGACTGAAAGGTCTCTTTGGCAAACTGGGCCATGTAAGGTTGAAGGAAGGTGTAGAAGATATCGGGGAAGGCCTTGCCTCGTTGCTGTTTCAAGTAATCTTCTGCTGTTAAACGTTTTTCAGGTTCCCTCTGCACCATCTGTGCAACCTATGAACATGATTACACAGTGAATGCTGATGATAAATACTGACTGTAAACTACTGCCAAAATACGTTCCATGAATATTTCTTGTTCTCTGTACATCATACACTAAATAAACAAAAGTATTAGGACACCTGCTCATTCATTGTTTCTTTGAAAATCAAAGATATTAAAAAAAGACTTTATCTTGCGATTATTCAAGTAACTGTCTCTACTGTCCAGGGAGCATTGATGTGAGGATTTGATTGCATTCAGTGAGTGTTAGTGAGTTCAAGATGCTGGATGATCACCACCACCACCTCATCCCCAACTTATCCAAAAGTATTGGATGAAGCAGCATCATTCTGGACAGCACAGTTCCACTGCTCCACAGCTCAATACTGTGAGGATATCTACCCCTCTAGTCCACATTTAGCATTAGATATGGTGCCAATAGTTTCATGTTTATGTGCTCCTGATCTGCTCTATGTGGACTAGACAAGTTGTGTGTGCATTTGCACATTTATGTAAGCAATCAGTGCAACTTAAAGTAACTGAATCCAATCATTGGAATGGGACACTTGGTGTATGTAACACTGAACAAACAAAAATGCAATTGTACAAAAAGTATTTTCAAATACCAGTTCTCTGATACTCCTGTCCTCAATTTTCATCAGAACTTGTTCAGTTTGAAAATGTCCCTTGCGATAGGCTAGCAGCTGCGAGAGATCAAAAAGAGGGACGCCCTCTGTGAACAATTCTGCAATTACACAGCCTGAAAGACACATTAAAGAGAGACATAAGAATTAGAAAAGCATTGCATAGCTGCAGACGGATTTTTGAAGAAAAAAAAAAAGAATAATGACCAAGTTATACCTGCTGAGAAAATGTCCATGGGCTGTTTCAGCTCTCCTCTGGTCCTCTGACTATTACTTGTTAAGTCGACAAGTGGAGTGGTCTGGTCACTCTCTGTGGTAAACATACTACCATCCACAAATCTCTCTGGAGCTATGTAGCAAGTTCTCCTTCGGGATGTATCAAAGAAGTAGTTGAAGTCTGCTGGATTGTCCTCGGGCAGATACGTTGGCTTAAAACTAGCAAAGTCTGTAAGCAGCACCCAGTTCCAGCTAGTCACCATAACATTCTCTGTCTTAATGTCACCATGACGCACACCAGATTTGTGGGCCTGGTCTACAGCATTAAGGATCTGAAATGCAATCCATTTCTTCTCCACATTGTTGAGGAACGGTCGTGTGCTAATACGATCATATAAGTTGTCGCGAACGTACTGGCGAAAGAGAATGGCTGCCTTCTCAGTGAGCGTTGCCTTCTGAAAGGGTAAACAGTTCTGGCAAGAGTGCAGTCTAATCTTCAGTTCCTCAAGCTCTTGCTTGTAGCTGGTTAGAGGCAGTGAAGGATCCTGAATGGCAAAGACCTTCACCACCACTAAACCCTCTCTGTGTTTCGCCCTGGCTACCTTAAAAAATCTGGTGCTGCCTAGACTTTTGTCATATTCATAATCATGAATGTCTGAGAAGTAGCTGTCAACAGACAATATCTGGGAGGGAGCAATTCCAGCCAGCTGATTTCCCATATTGTCCTTATAGGTGAAGCTTCCTCCAGAACTGTAATCTGATGATGAGAAAATATTGTTACAAAACTATCAATATCTCAACCAATCAATCAACCAATATTTTAACTCAAGGATACACTGAGGGTGACCCTCATTTACAATGCAGCAGAGATCCAGCAGAAGGGGGTTTAAAAATAAATAAATAAATGAATAAAACAGAATAGGTTTCTAATCAATTTAAACTCAAATGTACAGAGCCAGATGGAAACAGAATTCTATGATGTGCAATATTTAAGACACTGAATAATAAAATAAATAATGGTTACAAATATTTCATTAAGAATACTTAAAATAATAAAATATGAATATAAACGGTAAATAAAAGATGATACTAACAAAATACATATAAATTATAATATACTCAAGAGTAGAAACCTAATGATGTAAAAACTGATCATAAATAAATAAACAGTGGAAATATAAAGCATAAAAAAGTGTTGAGCAATAACTAAACATAATAAAAAATAAATAGAAAGTTTAAAAAGATAACTCAAACATAAGAAATTAATATATAATATTAATTAGAATAAAATGATAGTGACAGTATTTTTGACTAACAATAAAATAACAGGAACATGAAAGTTCAAATTGAACCCTGATGAAATGGATCCTAGACAGCCCATAAGGGCAAATACTAATTGTTTTTTTGTTGTTGTTGTTGTTGTTTGTTTGTTTGTTTGTTGTTGTTTAATGATGCTTTTTTGAGCAAATACTAAATGTTTTTAATCATAAACGGCAAAAATGCACTCACTCTTAAATTTGCTTACGTCATTATGGCATCATGATATTTGCACAACTAATACTTGTTATACTGATTATTAAAACATATCAAAGCTTCAACGGAATGGATAGCGCGAAAAGGGTACATCTCGTGGAAGGGGTTCCGAATTTGGTACAACATCGCTGAGATATCCGAGATCAGATATCGGTATCGGAGAAAAAGTCATCAGTTCACCTTCTTCTGAATACTAATGACATGCTTTTTCACAGACACTGAGATTTCCTACTGAACGTTGTTTTTATTCTTAACTTCTGTGTCTGTAAACAGTCCCAGATATTAATGTTAATAACTGCTGTTCTCGGTTGTATTTATCAGCGGTTGCAGACGCCAACCAGCTGCCCTGACCAGTGTTGTTTACCTGCTTTTAGATCCCAGTCGGCAATATTACTTTCATGACGACGGAGCTTTTCTTATCTCGGAAGCATAAACAGATAATATAACAGCTAGTCAGCTACATTACAGTAATAATAACTGATATAACTGCACCCCAGGCGAAAACACTGGATGGTGCTTGTTTGTCGAACAAAAAATGAGACTTGTCATTTGCGTTTCCACTTACTGATTTGAGATCGGCTTGACTTGTCTTCTCTGCTTCTCCATTGGCGAGGCAGTAATAAAAGCTGATCCAGAACCTGTGAAACGGAGCCATATGTTTGAGGTTTTGCTTCCGGGTTTAACGCGGCCTCTGTCGCTGGAGTTACAGAGTTGCCAGATTTCATAGGTCGAATATGGTCAATATGGTCATGTGTTTACCGTGAAGCTCTTATAGTTACACAAAAGAAAAAAATGTGTTGGAGATGTCTTTGGAAAATATTAGAAGATTAATTGGAATGGCGTCTAAAAAGAGCAAAGAGAAAGGAAAAGTAGATATTGCTAGCTTACAGTTGTATATCTATGTTCTTTTTCTAATAAACATACATACTAGAACATCTCCAAAAATGTGAATATGGTGGAAAAGTTCATTTGTGTTCATAATTTCAAATGGTAAAAATATGTGTGATATATTTCATTTTCATTACACAAAAAAGTAAAATATTTCACACTTTTTGTTTTAAAATCATGTTCTGTTTAAATAGTCAAACTCCAAATGAAATACTCAATACACTGAAATTCGGGATTTCTGATTTCATGATCTATTTTCATGAACCTGTAATGAATATAAACTGTTACAGTTTATGACAAGTTTTTTTTATTCACAATATTATAATATACATGCATACATACATACACATACGAAATGCTAAAAGTGGAAAAGAAAACCACGTCAGTGATTATTAGACGCTTTGAATTTGGGGCTATTCAGTTTGTGTAGTACGGGTTTCTGGCAGAAATTGACCTGGATAATTATTCAGGACCTGGCAACCTTGGTTCCCGAGCTCGTTAGCTGTGCTAGTCGAGCTGTCTGTGGCTGAGCTCAGCGAGTTTGTGTATTTTTTTGGTTGTTTTCCTGAACCTCAGAGAAACATGTGCGCAGCATTTTCTTCAGAAGGACACCAGGATCGGTTACGGAGTTTGCATGAACTAACAGAGTTTGCAGAGAGTTGTCGGAGCCAGCTAACAGAGGTGTTTACGGAACTGGGCTGGGAACAGAGTTTACCGGATTCACAGAATTTACCGGTAAAATGAGTCAAACCACATCGAGATCTTCTCTGTTATATGTTTAGTTCAGTCTTTATTTCATTAAGAAAAAGTTTGGGCTGGACAAGCAGCTAGATAATGATGACTAATTGAGCATAAAACAAGCATTATTTATTCTGCAGTAGCTAGAAGGCTTGCTATCTAAATCTGCCATTTTGCTTACAAGAAGAAGCAGCACTTTTATTTAATTACTCTTTTACCATCCATACAGTGAATACACACAAACACACACACTAGGGGACAGTGAGCACTCACATGCGCAGAGCAGCAATAGGTTACGTTCCTTACTCAACATTATTTCATCTGTGAATGTATTTTTCCTGCTAGTTCAGAAGACCAAACCAGTGACTTTTCAGTCTGAAACCTGCATCTCTAACCTTTAGGCCATGCCTGCCCCCCTAAATTACTGCTGTCTATTTTTTGTAATAAGTTACTGTATTGCTTATATGTAGCTCTGTACTTGGTCTTACACTATGCATACATCAGTTCTCCAGTACTTGGCCTTGTCGGTATAGACAGTACAGCAGTATTTTTTATGCATCTTGCATTGCACAGTGTGCTTACATACTGTCTTTTATGGATCTATAGAATTTTTCTTTATTTTATTGTTCTTCATTTTATGTTGACACCTGCATCAAGATACATTTCCTCTACACTTGGTACTTGATAAGATTCTGATTTTGAATGCTGGTTCTCATCAAATCTAGTTCTCTCTACTTCTGCTGATAACATTTACTACTGGACTCTCACTGCTTTTTCCATATACTATTTAACATTAATATTTTCATAATGGTGGGACTTTAAATGCCTTCTTGTGCTCCTTTTTGTAATAGGAAAAGATGGAGGTGTGTTGCTATGACACAAATCACAGAATTCCTTGTAGGAGCATGCAGAAACACAAAGCTACTTGCCAGCTAATGCTGTTGGGATACTCTAAAGAAGAACAGGTAAACAAAAGCACAGGATAATGTAGATGACTAATATCATTTTACTTTCAATTTTCATTCTAATTGCTCAAAGACATAAAAATGGGTCACAAATTAAAGGATAAACCAAAATATTGTCTTAAATGTTGGGCCACCACAAGCTGTCATAACAGCTTCAGTGTGTCTTTGCATAGATTTTGCAGTCATGAACTTTAGTGTTAAGTTGCAGCATAGCTTTTCTGAAAGATTATTATTGTTACTGATGAACAGCATCAGGGGGGCCTAATAATTTTGACAGTATATAATATACAGTATATAATATACAAAGTTCCAGTAAGTTTGACTTGCTTTCTGAAAAGCTTAATTTGAAACTTTAACTGTTAAGCTGTGCTGCATGTGCTTAAAGTCTGGAATCATTTTTTAATCTTTTGCTGCTTTCTTGTCTTTAGGCAGAGATGTGTGATCCATCATTCTGCTATGAGAGAACAAATATTCCCAGTGTAACCTTGGGTGAGTTGAAGCCATTTCTTTCACTCTTGTTTCAGAGGTGATACCAAGTATATTAATTTAATTTTTGATATGACAGTTTAACTTGGAGTGATTAACTGCTGTGCCATTTTAATAAAGATGCTTCTCACCTAACAGATAAACATGAACAACATCAAGTAATCCAGCAAGCCCGGGCAAATGCTCCTCCGTTTGAGTCTACAGGAACCTACTGCCAAAGTAAGCTCTAAAACAAGGCTGTACAAACTTTAGACTTCTTATTGTGCATGTACATTTTTGGGACTCAAAAATTCCACATTTTATACAGTATTTTTTCAGTGATGTTAAATTGTCATTCTGGTCATGGATAACTTATTTGTTATTAACTTCTGTCATTTTTAATCTTTACATATAAAGGAGATATTTGTATGTCTTATTTGTTTAGTGCATCTCCAAAAATTTGAATATTGCACAAAAGTTAATTTATGGTTATTATTGAATCAAAAATGTAAACTGTCAATTTCTATTCATTATACGTGAAGTGACATGTCACAGCTTTTTTGTTTGTTTGTTTTAATGTTGATACGGCTTGAATAGTAATTTACTTAAACTCAAGACAAAATATTATTTATGTTTATGAAAATAAAATGTTTTAAAAATGTAATTATGTGCAATTAATTTTTTCACAATATTCAGATTTTTAACGTTTCACTGTATACCGGATATATTATTTACAGAGAATGCCATGAAATTTCTTTTTACAGTATTGTGAATCCACTGAAAAGACAATATAGTCGTTATTTACTTTTGTTTTTTATTTTTTTCTAGTAACAGAGGTGAGTATTAGAGGAAATCTGGTCAAGACATTTTTCCACTCATACTTGCTGTATCCTTCAAAAAATATCCTTTAAATGCAGACTGCTTTTGAAATTTTTTACATTACATTACATTTTTTAACTCAAAAAAGCACACGGTCTCCCATTACATGTTGGGAATATCCATGTCTTTAAAGTGTGTGCAGTGTTTGTGAACCTTCAGTTTGTGAATCTTTTTAAATATTTGCTGTGTTTGAATGCAGTGTGTCTTAAATTATCTTTTTTGTGTTTAGTTGATTACTCCAGTGAGCCTGTGGATGTGCCACAGAACTATAAGCGAGCAACATGTGACCTCACAGTGGCTGACCGTTTGGCTCTATATGATCATGTTAAACATAAGGCTATGCAACAGAGTGCAAAGGCACAGTCATCCAGCAATGAGGATCTTTATGTAGATCTTGTCTCCAAGCTTAACAAAGGTAGCTATTTTTATTAAACTTATTAAAGTTGCCATTGACTTGCTTTCCACATATTTCAAACTGCAAATATTTACAAGACAGTGTAGACTGCAGATGTGTGGATGCTTATTGGAACATTTATAGCTTCAAATGTTATGGATTTCATTCAAGAATGTGTTATACCTCTTCAGTCTAGCCTGCCATCATCATTTACTCTTCTGTAATCATAGATGAAGACCAGAGTGGCCCAAAATCTCACCTTGAGGTTTTAGCCGAGATGAGAGACTACAGGAGACGCCGACAGTCATACAGAGCAAAGAATGTTCACATCACTAAAAAGTCTTACACAGAGGTACATACTAGTTCTTCTCCAAACAATATTCCAAAAGAATATTATGAAAAAGTTCATTTTTGTCCCTAATTTAATTCAAAAAGTTAAACATATGGATTTTATATTCTTTTGACAATAATTTACACCCAAAGTAAAATATGTCTTTGTGAAAGTAATTTCACTGAAGTTTTATGTTGGACATTTCTTTCTATGTTTGACCTAGTTATGATGTATTTGAAGTATAGATCGATATTTCTAAACAAAGCAGTGGCACATGGATGTGACATACAGCTGTCCACACATTATTTATAGTCCTGTATGGTGCACTGTATTCTGCAGGTTATTCGCGAAGTGATTGATGTCCACTCTGGGGAGCTGGCTAGACTGTGGCAAGAGGAGAAAGAGGAAGAGTCCAAAACATCACAACACATACACGGGTAATGTTTGAAATAATCTTGCACTAATTCGGGCAAAATAGGCAGAGAGGATTGCATTGACTGTTTTAAGCACAATGATAACAGTTGCAGAGCTCAAATATTTTAGCTGTCTTGTCTGAATGTCCCATGTGCCATTTCAGAGCACTTGTCACATCCACCCATGCTCTGCCTTTGTTATAATGAATGCTTTGCTGTCTCTGGATTGCAGGAAGTCATCAGGTGAAGTCCGCTCTGCATCTGTTGAGTCACGGGAATCCTGCTTGAGCTCTAGGGAAGAGAGCAGTCACAAACACCACCGGAAGCGTAGCCGAGATTGCAGCCATGATAAGGAGAGCAAAAGCAGGAGGAGGTACAGCTCGGAAACCGTGTCATGCACACTTATTAATTTATGTGAACTAAAATGATTTCTTACCAGAATTCAGCTGATTTGGAATAAAACCAGGGAATTAAAAATTTTCTAGTGTCTTGACAGGTCTCTTATTTTGGTACAATCAGAATTGTTTTTGAAATATGCTAGATACCAAAAAAGTAACCTAAGACATTATTTAAAAATTTGTGGAAAGTCTATAGACCAAAGCAAAAAAAATACAAAAAAACATTTTTATATGCTTTTTGAATAGTGAGCATACACTTTTTATTTGTAGTGTTAGAATTAACAAATATTTCTAAAATTGAGGCTGTCACTTCATCATTTATGCATTTTTACTCTAATTTTCCTTTCTCTTTATGCTGACAAGCTTAATTAGTGCTCTCATGTGTTTGTGTTCCTTTGCTTTCTATTTTGTGTGCAGGGATTCCTATTCACCTGATGAGAGACATCACAAGAAGAAAAAGAAGAAAAAGAATAAATGCCATGAGAAAAATAAATGTCATGAAGTGCCTGTTTAGTCGGTCAGAAAACCACATCAGTATGAGGAAATTTGCAGCAAAGTTAAAAATAGTATATGGATTGATTGAGTTGTAGTTTATTCTGCACAGCAGTGTCCATTGAAATTAGCGTTTTGTTTTGGGGACCAACCATGTGTGTCATCCACACTTAGACTCCTCACAGTCATGGGTCACATGCATTAAAACATACTTTTCTAGTTGTTGAACGTTGTGTGACTGTTTTAAATGCATCTTGCCTGTCTTTACACCTGTATTATTATTTGGATAACTTGATATAATTCTGATTGTCAAGATGGTGAAATGAACAGGTCTGAATTGTCTCAAAAAGGTAGAAATTTAGTTATCATGTTTGCTTTTTCAACTTGTTTTTGTGTAATTTGATTGTAAAATAAATAAATAGATAAAACATTTGTGTTAATATTAAGCAGTTGATTTAGTGGTGGACTTTCTTTGCAACAAAACCATCATCTTATGATGGGATTTACTACAGACATGCTTTGTGTGGCACTTCACACTATTCAATAAAATCCATTCAAGAGGTCATGGGTTAGTGTTTCTGACCAGAACGAATTTGTAACTGTACTGTCATACCTTACACATTATGGAAAAAAGGTCAGAATTCACTATAGGTCATTCAATACTAATGCATCTCCAAAAATTTGAATATCATGATAAAAGCCAGTTGCGTTTTAATTTTAATTAAAAAAAATAAACTCCTATTTACTCAATACATGTAAAGTAACACATTTAATTTTTTAATGATGCTTTTTAAATAGTATTTAGAATTTATTGAAAATGAATAGTGAAATCATTTACTCATAATAAATATGACTTAAATAGAATTTACGTGAAATATTCTAATAGGTTTTGAGATTCTGGATTTATGATTTTCAGCATCAATTATCAACAATAAAACAAAAAAAATGCTATCACTTCACGTGTAATGCACATAATATGGCAGTTTCTATTCTAGCTATGATACCTGAAATGACCTGGTTTTTGTATTTTGTTACCAAAAATGGGACCCTTCATCAGTCTTAAAACAATATAAGTGAAGACCTTAAACCTGGAGGGAAGGTCAGTTCTTAGGCTTGTATTTAAGATGTGCCATTGTTTACATTTTATTTTTAAAATTCTGTCAGTGTGTGCAATTGATATTTTCTAACTCTTCCCCCTTCTCCCATTGTTCTCCATTTTTGCATTTCTTCCCTATAGCATTTTACAGTTACTCCTGTCAGTGTGTATGTGTGTTTGGTTGAAGGTTCAGGTATTTCTCACCCTGCTGAGGAGTGGAGGGAGGCTGGGAGAGCCTGGTGAAGGTGCAGCAGTTCAGCAGTGCTGTATGGTTTTATGGGACCAGCGCTGTGTGCTGGCAGGGAGAATGCTGTAAGGAGCTGCTGCAGATGAGGAAATCACAAACGGAGTAACTGTGCTCTCACACAGCCAGAGACTGAGCCTTCGAGCAGTGAGAGGCCTGTCTCTGTGGACCTTGCACCCCTGGTACAGTCTACAGCAGGAAGGGCCAGTGACCATGGGATGCTTCAGGGTGAAGGTGAGTAGTAGAAGATGTAAAAAAGATGTAACAGTGCTTTCGACAGTCCAGCGGGTTTCCATGCTGTAATGCAGCTGTTTGGGTTTGATAACTTGCTAATGATGTGGCAGGTGGAACCTACAAAACTATGCATTGCCTCCATGATACGACTGGAGCTGGAAAATATTGCAGATGCTTATACAATGTAGGCAAGATTCTTTGTGAACTGTTATCTCTTCCACTTTAATATCAATGCAAAAAGCAAACATGCACGTTGGAATTCCCTGTTCATTGGATTGAGTCATTTCTGTTAGAAGATCAAGCTGCTGCTTGATTTTGGATAAAGGTGATAAATGCTGTGCCTGGTTGCTGAGTAAAGTCATATTTAAACTCCTATGGATTTAACAGGTTCATTTTTCCCCTTTTTATAGCAAAAGATTAAATAACACACATTTAACTTCTTTCATTCATCATTCTTTCTACTGAGTAATGTTTCAAACAGCTTTTCTCTACTTATTTCTCTAGATTGTGGTACACTATATGTCCAGATGTTTGTGGACACCCCTTCTAATGAATGCATTCAGCTGCTAAAGGTGCACTTCCTGCTGACACAGATATACAAATGCACACACAGCTTGTCTAGTCCCTGTAGAGAAGTACTGCCAATAGAATAGGACTCTCTAGAGATAAGCTTGAACCTATTGGCACCATGCCTAATTCCAGGTGTGGGCTAGCGGGGTATAAAGCCAGCATTGAGCTGTGGAGCTGTGTTCTCTGGAATCATGGTGCTCCATACAATATTTTGGGATGAGCTGGGGTGATGATCATCCAATATCCTGACACTCTTGTCACTGAATGCAATCAAATCCACAAAGCAGTGCCCCAAAATCTAGTAAAAAGCCTTATCAGATATTCAAACACAAGCAGGATAAATTTTAAACACCTTTTGATTTCAGAAGAAGCAGTGAATTAGTGGGTGTATTAATATTTTTGTGTTACTTCAGGTTTGTTTTGTGTATAAGTGATGGATCATGGTGCTTTAAGTGAACTGTTTAATTTTAGTAAGAGGTGGTGAACACTAGCAACTAGATGTGAGGATGTATGCGTGTGTATCCCTCCTTGCACCTCTCTGTCC
Organism: Crenuchus spilurus; assembly: GCA_036984385.1. Lineage (NCBI taxonomy): Eukaryota > Metazoa > Chordata > Actinopteri > Characiformes > Crenuchidae > Crenuchus > Crenuchus spilurus. Next base: position 49,968 of record BRDA01009136.1, read on the forward strand.
CAGAGGACCTGTGGGGTTGGTGGGATCTCCTCACTGGACATCATCAGCTTCACCCACTCGTATCTCATGTTTATCATGAAACAAACTAGTCTGAGTTTTTGTATTTACTTTACATAGAATGGAAGATGGTTGTGTAAGTGTGTTTTGAGCCCTGTGGTTCTGGACTGCTGTGTGAAAGACCCACATAAAAATCCAGCCAGTTTAGTCAGCAATGCTACAGCACTTAAATCAATCTCAAATATAGATTTACTAGTCCATCTTCAAAAAGTAGAATATTGTGAAAAAGTTAATTCTGTTATTAATTTAATTCAGACTTAAACTGTCATGAATTTTGTATTTATTGCACATAATGTGTCATATTTCAGATGTAGCTTGTGAGATACACGGAAATTATACTCTTTGAATAGTAAGTATAACCTAAAATGAAAAATTCTGATTGATGTCTGATTTTCATGACCCATACTGATCAACAGTAAAGCAAGAAAAACTTTTTGTGTAATGAATATAAAATATATTTAAGTTTACATTTTTTATTCAATTTTTGAAAACAATGAACTTATAAATACTATACAAATAATATTATTTTCCCCCCGCTGCACTAGTGCATGATTTATGACCTACTGGGAACATGTAGAGTAGGGTAGTGACTGAACAGTAGGAGAAGTGTATGTGTGTGTGTGTGTGTGTGTGTCAGAGAGAGGGGGTAGGCTACAGTAAGGACCCACAGTCTAGTCTGGAATGTAGAAGCAGGTTGACAACTGCTGTGGTTCATAAGGGAAAGACTGTAAGTCTCTGGCACTTAGGCAGCCTTCTAAAAGGGGTCAGACCCAAATGCACAATAGTTTTTTATGTGTCAGCTTTTTAAAGAAGTGGTTCCATTAAAAATGCTAATTCTGAATTAATTCAAAACAAATTGCCACCAAATAAAACAGTTATACAAATCAAATGATGCTTCATGTTGTCTATTAATTGCCATTCATTATTAGCAGTGGTGGACAAAGTACTCAACTCTAGTACTTAACCCTTTGATACACAACATGGGTCAAAAGTGACCCGGCTGAGTTTTCATTTTCTACATCTTTGTAAGAAATTAATTTAATCATTCAGTATTCAAGGTATTCCTCAATTAACTTGTTTTTGATCATCATACATACATTTTATTTTTTCCTTTCTTACTTTTTGAATAAAACCCCTTTTTGTATCACTACCCCTCTAATGCATAACATGGGTCAAAAATGACCCACACTCATTTTCTATGTTACTTCATATGTCTGAGTGTTTATATGGTATATCTTTTAAATAAGTGAATCTTTAATCACTTTCTATTCAAAATTTCCAGTAAATATCTTGTTTTTGTTTAGCACAAATCTTAATTTGTATTTTATTTTCATACTTTATAAAGACGCACAGCTTTTGTATTTATACATCAAGTTTACACCCATGGGTCTGACATGACCCACATGCATTTGCCATTTCACATCTCAGCACAGCTCTGATCACAAATCAAACTATTGTTTTTTCAATTGTTCTAACA
>BRDA01009137.1:0-14038 GCA_036984385.1 Crenuchus spilurus
TCATTTACAAAGTTACAAAAGGCACAAAACCCTCTTAGAAACTGACTCATTTTGGACTCACTTGGTTTTGTGACAGTTCTCCTCATTACACATTCTCTAATAGTAGTTCTTATGCAAGTTGTGGCTACAGTATTAAAATCTTCCTTGGATTTTTATCATATTTTCATACACAGCTGTAAATGTGCATTTAAATCATAAAAGATTTAACATCCTTTCAGAATAATTGAGAACATATTTGGTGGCGAAAAGTAAGCATTAGGGTTAAATTTAATAATGTGTTGTAATGCACAGCATGATTAGTAAGAGAGAGGGTGCCATGAACTCTGATATGTGTTTTTGAAGAAAGATAAAGAATGTTGCAGTTCCTCTTTGTACTATACCTGAACTGTGTATTTTCTACTTTTTATTTCAGTCTTGGTCTCGTGTGGAGTTGCTGCAATAATAAGTGGATCCAAGGATGTAATTGCATATGTTTTTACTACTGACCCGTGAGTAAACTAGTGTCCCTTCCAATACTACTCGGAGTAGGAGAAGGTGGACAAAATCTGTATTTAAATGTGATTTCACCTTTAGTTTTACTTAAGTTGTTGCAGAATAATTAGTTAAGACTATCAAGTGATGATTAAGACTATGGCAAAATATTACACTTTGCCTTTTCTAATCTAATCAGTCATCAACTTTTAAATGTAGAAATAGGAATCTATAATTTCACACATGACATGTTCTTGCACACAACTTGGTTCCTAGTTTGTTTATAATCAATATTTAATCTAATATAATGTTCAGAATACTTTCATAAATTGTATTAAACTCTAAAATTAAAGGTCTGACTTTTCATATTCAGATAAACAGTCATATCAGAATATTATGATCACCTTTGGTTTGGAATGATCTTGGCTAGGGATGTCAAAGTGAGAATACCAGTCATTTGTAACAGATTGCAGTGTGATTGTCATGGACAAAGGACGTTATTTGACTGATGTCCAATAAGGGCATGATAATAGGGCAAAGGCTGGTAACATCTTGGAAACCGCTAACTTCATGGGGTGTTCTAAAGTTGTCATAGTGAAGGTTTAATGAAAATGGCATGACTGGGGCCCACAGGCCCTTAATGCCAGAAGGAAACAGCAACTCTGGCAAGTGTTACAGAGCAGTCACAGTGGACTAGTTAACCTCTATAATGAACACAGGAGAAACAATGAAAGCATCAGGGATCACCAGAGTGAACATTGTTACAAGCCAAGGTGATAATTCCCACTATTAGGTTGGAGGTCATAATAGTAATAGTCCGATATGACTGTGTAAAGTAGTGCATCATGAAGCCTAAACAGAAACACTAAAGAAGGACATTATGGTGATATGTCTATATACTGTATATATGCTTCTCTGAACTATTTCGCAGTCCTACACAATGCCTCTGATCAATGTGCTTATTTCTTCATCTTTTCTGCAGGGAAATTGTTCACAGAGTTTCCGAGATCATGGTTATGTACGGGTTCTTCCATCTGTTTGATGCAACAGCGGTAAGCAGCTAGTCAATAAACAGACTTTGTAATTGAATGTAAAAAATGTGCTTCAGAACTACAACATCTGATTATTTCACTGGACACAAAATGTTATACATAACAGCATGATCATCCATTCAAAACCATTTAAAATGAATTATAGCAGCTATGACCTTTTAAATGTAGTGAATTAAGTTCACATTGGAATATATATATTTTTTTCTTTGCTGAGGAATTGGAGTTATTAAAAATTATTGTTTTTGTTTGCAGGGCATTACAGGTGGTATCGTAAGGGGTGCAGGAAAACAGTTGCTTGGTGCTATGTGCAATATTGTGGGATACTATTTTGTTGGCTTCCCAATTGGAGTATCTCTGATGTTTGCACTCAATATGGGAATAGTTGGTAAGCAGAAACAATAGGAAACAGTCAATACATAAGATTGACCAGACATTTTGTTTTTAATGTTAAATGCTTTTATTTATCATTTAAGTATTCCAGCAAAATTGTTATGCCTTATAATATATACACATTCACAAACATTAAAGCCACCTCCTTGTTTCTACACTTATTGTCCCTTTAAGCAGCTCCACTGGTTATATAGGTGCACTTTGTCATTCAAATCTGTTTCTCTGTGTATACAGTTAGCCCCTTTTTCTGTTCTTCAGTGATTAGGACCCCCACAGGACCATCAAAGAGCAACTGTTATTTGTCTGCTAGCTCATTCTCAGTGACTCTGATGTGGTGGTGGTGGTGGTGGTGTGTTAGTGTGTTGCACTGCTACAAATGCATCAGACACAGAAGAGCTCTATTTTTTCAATCTGCTCCGTTAGACATACCTTATTGATCTACCTTGTAGATGTAAAGTCAGAGACAGTATCTCATCTGTTGCTGCAGTCTGTTAGTACTCTAGTTCTTCATTGGTGGTCACAGGACATTGACTGGCTTTTTTGGTGTTTTTTTATTACAATACTCATTCCATCAGTGACACTTGCATGTATAAACACTCCAGCAGCTCTTCTATGTCAGATCAGCTCTTACCAGCACAACACACACTAACACACCACCACCACATGAGAGTCATTGCAGTGCAAAAAATGGTCCACCACTCAAAATATACCTGCTCTGCAGTGGTCCTGTGGAGGACACAAGGATGAAGAGGAGGCAGAGTGTGCAGAGGAACAGAAGGACTACGATCTGTAACTTTAACACTACAAAGTATATCTATATGGTGAATTGATAAATTGGCCAATCGGTGTAGAAACAAGGATTGATAGCTCTGTTGCAAATGAAAAGACATTGCATGTTTGTGAACAATTCTACTGAAAGTGGTGTGATCAAAATGCTGCTATTGGCCCCATAAAATGAATATGGAGGAATATGAACTGCTCTCATTCTTTATGCTGGATTATGCTATATAGTGGTTATATTATAATTGCAACACCATGATACAACTGACTCAACCACATGGAAGCAAGTTTAGTCAGGTTGCACATCACACATCATCTACAATTTAGCGACCATAGTGCTAATATATGTTAGAAACTCCTGATTTCTGCACCATTGTGATGCTAATCTGTTACTTCTCTCTGCTTTTTCTCTGGCCAGGCTTATGGGGTGGTTTTTTCCTGTGTGTGTTCTTTCAGTCTGTTTTCTTCATCATCTTAATTTGCAAACTTAACTGGAAAAATGCCACTGAGGAGGTAAGACTTCCTTTTTAATTTTTTAAAATTCCTTTTTAAGACTTCCTCTTTTATTAAATGCACACTTGGGCTAAAATGACTTGAATAATGTTTTATTTGGTTCACTCTGTGTTAATTCATTTGCTTGGTGGTTGTCTTCAGGCTCTGATAAGATCAGGTGTCCGACAAGCTGAAACCAAAGATGAATCCTATCCTATGGAAAATAAGTGCTGCAAAGAAGGTAATGCACCCTGGATTTTAGTTATATGTCTTAGTTTCCAAACATGGCATGGATTATAGTAAAATGGCACAATATCCTGTCTCCTGAGTAAGACTGGGTATCTAATTTCAGTATTTGCTTGGTACCAGCAGATTGGTATTGGTACTAACTATTCTGAATGATACCCAGCTTTACTGCCAAAGAAGTGTCACATTTTATTAATCCCCCTGGGGAAATTCTTCCCTGTATTTATCTGATCCATGTGGAGAGCGCACACACACACTGGTGGGCAGTGAGCAGACACATACATGGAGAAGTGGACAGTCCCTTACTGACAAATTACAATAGAAAATATAAAGGTGAAAAAAATTCTGCACTTAATCAGTTATGCCTCCACACCTCTGGAAGGCTAAATGGAGGGGTGGTCTGGCATCCCAGATCCACCCCTATCCAAGCTCATTTCACAGACACATTATTTAAGGAACCACTTAATCTTATCTTTACACCAGTTACTAAAGCCACACCAAGCCCCACTGGCACAGTCATTGCATGCTCAATGCCACCAGTTCCATGTGGATTTTATGCATTACCTGAACACACTATACACATTATAACAATAACCAACAGTAATTATTAATTATGTACAGTAGAAAAAAAATGCTATTTTGGGAAATTACTTTCTCTGTGTCAAATTTTATTGTTTCACCTCAACATATTTAGAGTTGAAAATGTGAAAAATTGTGATTTTTAAACTGGATCTTGAAAGAGTCATGAACATGTTTTGGAATTTAATCTTTGAAATTGTGGGAGAACATCTTTCATATCTTCTCACAGATGTATCTCAGGAGGACAAGGCCAGTGAAGGAGAACATATTCATGAAAACACTGACATAGAGGGCCAGGGCAAAGGTGAAGAAGAAACTGCAGAGGGTGCACTAGCAGTCACTGTGGGTGAGGTGCTAACCACCAGGCAGCTGGTCTTACGTCGAGGACTTGCTCTTGTCCTAATGCTGCTCATTCTCGCTGGTGGGATCACTTTAAACATATTTCTCACAGATCTCCTCAAATGAGCCTGGAAACTAAGAATTCCACTGCCAAGAAGTTACACAGGGAGAGTGGAAACACTACCTTGTTTTTTAAGACCAAGGGTCAGACACTTTCTAGGAAAAACAAGCACAACCTTAGAGCCAGAGTCCGATCATATGATGATAACCATTTCATGTTTTTGAGGTGTATCACATTGCATGAGTAGATGTGATGCTACAAGCTGTGGAAAAATAAGCCAAAGAGCTGTTAAACTTGAAATCTTGACTTTGCACACATCCATTGTACTGAGAGATTTGTATATGTAACACTCAAATAAGAACTATTTAATTTAATGTTGATTGTATCAAGTTTTCAGACATTTCACTGGATTCAGATATTTCACTTCATCCACCATGAGTTCTAGTTTAGCTTAATAAATGATCTTGATCCAGATGAATAAGTCTATAAATGTGGTTTTAGAGGTTAACAGATAAATGAAATTCTGGAAAAGACAGTATAACAATGCAATTCTTTAATTCTAATACAATAATACAATAATAAGTTGCTGTTTTAGTGCCACTTATTTTTTGCCACTTTTGTCATTTAAACTACAGACACAACAGTCATACATTTAATTGGCCCCCTGAAGAGATTTTTAGACCTTTTATAGAGATCCCAACTTTATAACTCAGTTTTGCACTTTACTATTGTTCATTTAATTTTGAAATGCAGTATTTTCTTACAGTGAATACTCCATAAACATTCATTCATAATGCAACATTGTTATTAAGACGTTCTATGCACAGCACTACAGACTGATGTCATTATAATTTTTAGTAAGTTGAAGAAAAGACATGCTGAAATGATGAGCTACCCATTTTAGATACTGGGGTTTGATTATAAATGAGTATTAAAATGATGGCTTAGTAGTGCTGCTGACAATGGCTGATAAGAGTTTTTATGGATTTGCCTAAGTAAGATTAAATGTGTTTTATGAAATTGTTTTGAAGTGGTATTTAAAGAACTAAATTATTTCAAATGTTCTACTTTTTACTTACCAACATTTAAAGGTAACATGCTGCCTTGTCCTATGCACAAATTTTATCATAAACCTCTGTACACTCAGTTCTTGTTTTATGCTTAATTAAATTCATATTCAACCATTGTGTAAGTGTGACTATTTAACGAACATAACACTGATGATAAAAGCTGTGCAACTTCAGAATATGGTACAGATCATCATAGTACTGATCATCATATACATTTATCAAAATGTGGCTTCAGGACCAATACAATATAGAAACTAGAGAAAAGAAGCCATTTCAATTCAATTCAATGAATTTCATTGATAATTCTGTAACACTACACTTGAGACAGTCTGTCATATTGAACATGTCTGCACCTGGAAAATAAAGCACTTTTTTCAAAATGGCATATATGATGCATTTTGAGTAATATCACAAAGACAAACTGGCAGACTATCTCAAGTTTAATCTCACTGATAATTTGTTATGACCACTATAAAATCAATCAATCTGTTAACCGTAATCAGATATAAACACTGATATTTACTTTAAAAAAGAGCCAAAATATGTAAGCATAACGGAATCTGTCCTTCTTTGCAGTATAATTAGCTTACTGTTATGTGAGGCTTTCTCTCCCAGCTGGTTGTGAATGAGACTCGACCTCTTTAGTGTAGCCTCGCCCTGAGATGCAGCTATATGCATAAACTGTGGCAAATGCCCACAGAGAGTGGAGTGTATAAAATGCACTCATGCATTATTCAAAGGGCCACACAGTTTGTAATGATAAGGTTACAAAAGAAGTAGAAGCTTCTTAACACTGAAAAGTTTGGTAAATGTGAGAACTGGCTCAGCATTACTGCTGCTGCAGGTTCCACTTGGTAGCTTTGATCAAATTGGTAACCGTATTGTGTTTGGAAAAGTGGTATGAAATGTGTTACGATGAGCTCCAGTGTGAGTGGTTATCTGGCTGTAGAGTTGAGGAAGGCAGTAGAGGTAGTGTAGTTTCCCCAGTCCACAGTGAGGTTACTCTTAAGTTGGATGAAGGGCTTTGAAGGTGGGCAGGTCAGGTGGACCAAGATCCCTACAGCCAGGATCAGGATAGCCGCCAGCAGTGTGAGTCCCCTCCGCAGCACCAACTGTGGGATGGAGAGAAGCTTTTTGGTCCGAACATCATCTCCTCCTTCTTGGTCTTCTGCTTCAGCTTTCTTCTCACTCATAGTTTCCTCCTGCTCTTTGGTGTTCACTGCAGAGTAGGCATTTGCTTTAGAGCCATCATTTACTGGCTGCGCCTAATGTGGAAAGAAGAAATGTACTGAAGTTGTACATTAGTGAATTAAAAGTTAGAATTAATCATGACAAAACATGTTAAAAATAAGTTTAATTTTCATCTACTAATTTTACATTTAGCATTTACTAGTGCACATGGAATGAAGGCCCAGAATTGGCTAAGATCCAGTTGTCAGAATTTGAAGTCTAGTTGTTTGAGAGGTGGGTCAGTTTTGACATTGGAGATTTTGAAAGGTGCTACGATGATGCCCTTTCACAGCCATAAGAGACAGTTATATTATTGAACACTCTATTGTAATGAGTCATTATCATCATTATTATTAGGATGCCATTTGTGTTGCCATGACAATGAATGGAAAAAAACCTGACAACCACATCTGGAACAATTCTGGTCCATCATTCCATGTGTGTGAGCCTCCAGTAAATGCTAGATAATACTGATATAAAATTAACAGTATAACCATTCCAAAACTTGAATTATCAAGTTTAATGCATGATGCACTGATGCATTTGTACTCAAATTCATAAAAATACCTAAAAAATACATTTAGCCTAGAAACTCTAGGGGCGCAAATTAGCACTGAGGCTTAACATTACATCAGTGCAACTCGTCTCGTTTTTATGTCTCAAACATGCTATTAACTGCCAGTTGTTTAGGAAAAGCCATATTTTGAGTTTGAATACCTGCTGAACACTCACCATAATTCCTCCATCAAGTGTTTGGTCTAGGCTGTCCTGTCCCTCAGTAACCAAAGTGTCAATGACAGGTACACCAACTGACCCCTTTTGTGCTACACATGTCACTTTTGCATTCTTTCCAGCACGTTTCTGAGCCTGGAGTTAAAACATAAGAATGACATACTTTATACTGCAGACTCCAAAAAATCTGCTGCACATTCAGCAGTAAAACAAACATATTGCTCACAACATTATCAGTGATGAAGCTGCATGCCTCAGCCCCTACCTGCTCTGTAACCTTTTGCCAGTTGAGTCTGAGGATGAGTGGGATGAAGAAGCAGGTTTGAATGATAACACAGATCAAAAGGCCAAGTGTCAGACCTGAGAAGTTTAAAGAGAAACAGAAAAAAGATCATCACTTCAGGAGGGGTCCTGTCCTGGGCTTAGATGTATAGTGTAATGCCCTGCCCTGCACCCAGTGACAGGGTAGGGGACTAACCGCAACCCTGATGAGGATTAAGCGGGTGTGATAATGGATTGATGGACTTCAGGAGGGTGTTTGGGATAAAATTATTTTCACTGTCAACAGTTGTAACAGACTTGTGTGTCCTTTTTAAAAAATATTTTTAAATTGATCTCAGGTGTAATTTGGAAATAAGGTGTAATCAATAATGTCTTGGGACTTATTTTTAAATAAGGGACTTACTACAACAATTATGGGACATTTTCAGAAAAGAACTTTAGTATAATATATTTACATTGTGTATAGTCAAATAACTGCCATTTAATCACTGCTAATAATTCAATGAAAGATTTTATTGCAAGTCAACAACATACACAGTCTTATGCACAGGTTTTGAGCACACACACCCCTCACATTTTCCGAATTGAAATGAACTCCACGTATCTTCTGTAGTTAAACAATTTCCATGCATAGTGTCTATTTACTTGCTGAACACATTGGGGAAAAATATTATATATATATATATATATATATATATATATATATATATATATATATATTGTATATATAAAAGATATACATAATGTTAAATTATGAGGATGTGGTAACTTATTTTCCATTAAAACATCAACACTACATGTCATTTCACCAGTCGTTCTCAAACTTTTGCATATGACTGTGTATGTTGTTTCCAATAGAAAACATCATAAAAATTAGTTTAGTGATTTTCCTTATTTTCCAAAAAAAAGTACTGTTTCATACTTAACACCAACACATTCTATGGCATTTCTCATACAGTAAATTACTTGCTGTACATGAATAGGAAAAAGAATCTGAGAGTGGAATGGTGTTAAGATGAGTGAGATGGAAAAATCATAAGTGAGAATTACCCAGAACCCTCAGCTCTGCAGCGAACATTAGTGATATTCCCAAAGGCAGGCCAATACAGTAGTAACAGAGGAGGTTGGATATGGCTGCAATCTTCTGCTTTCCAGAGCCTACGAGAATCCCTGAACTCACACACTAGAGGAAAAAAACTATTCATGATATATCTCATAAAATATCTTAAAGAGTGCCATTTAGTCATCAGGACAAAGAAGAAAGGAAAGTCAGTATTTACCATTCAAAATTTACAAATGACTATAATGACTCACCACAAGTGCGTCAAAAAACTGTAAGAAAATGTAGAAGGTCAGATTTTCTGAGACAATCTGAATAATGCTCCTGAAGAAACACAAATACAGAAATCGTAACTGAAGCACAACATCATTTTAATTCAGTTCATAATCCTACATCCCACATGTTTCTTGTATTATTTTTCCCCTGATGTCTACTTAAAATGCCTGTGTGGTTGCAAAAAAGTAATACAATTTTAATCAACCATTTTTGCAAACTCTCATTATCCTTTCAAATTAAACAGAATGTTTTTATTACTGTTTTTAAAATTATTATATGTAAATCACATATGTCCTGATTGGCTGTCCTGCATTGTGCTGCAATCAAAAAGCAATCTGAGCTAAAATACTCCTTATAAATGCAACCTGAATGGGTGGGGCTCAATGCCTGTAGGCTATATATGTAAATACACTGACATCCCAAACACAGTGAGTTCAGAACAGTCTGTTTTTGCACCTTAGTTCTCCTAAGTTTAAAAATGAATTTTCCAACACGTGTCTTTTAATATTCCCAAAATACTTGTGTTGTAGGCATAGTGACATGTTTGTAATGATTGATTAGTGACTTACTCATCATTGGTAAAGATATAGCCCATCACTGATTTTGAGGAGCAAAGCACAATCCCCTGTAATAATGCCAACAGTCCTGAAGTACAGAAAAACAGACATATTCTGATGTAAATCATAGTTCAGGGAAAGACATTCAGAAAAACAAAGCTGTGATAGTAACACTGTGTGTGTGTCTGACCTGAGATGGTGAGGGTCACTTTGCTGGTGATAAGGGCTCTGGTGGTGTCTCCTGCCCCAAGAGCATTTCCTACACGCACACAAGCTGCTGCATGTACTCCCAAAGGAAACTAAACAGAAAAGAGTTCATTAGAAAATACACATTTGTTAAACCTGCCATGTCAACCCGTATACAGATCTTAATTAAAGACTCAGAGATTACTCTGGTGCCTTGGTACAAAATATGAATTTAGATCAGTTTGTAATCCAGGTAACAAGTGTCACTCAACAACAAAAAACCCCTGTGGTCTCAGCACTATAGGCTTTCATTATCCTGTGTCAGTAAAACACAAAGCAGGGAAACTGTCTTCTAACAGCGAGTGTCTGTCTACATCCGTATCTGACTACTACTAAAGTTAAATGAATGACTAATGACTGACAAAGTAACCACTGTAAATTTTGGGGTTATTTGCAGAAAATTTGTGTCTGATCTTTCTTTTCGGCTCCCTACCTCGGCAGCTATTTTGACTGCCGCCATATCTCCCCAAGGACGTTGCTATGGTTGCTATGAGCCTTTATCCTCCCCAGCATTCCTGAAGATAAGGGCTGTTCAGCCCCCCCACACACACACACTGCCCCACCCTCTCCAAAATGCCTTTTACATGCTTATCCCCATGCAAGAAGCACACGGATCTGTGGAAGCGCTGTAATGGCTGCTGTGCCGAAAGGCCGATGCTGGAGCTGGACTTTCTCTATCTCCTTACCCACTCCCCCATCCTCCCTCCCAATGACTTGGCTATGTCTGTGTGTATTTGTGCTTATGCAAAAAAAGGTGTTTTTTCACTTCTCAAACTGCCCCAATTACAATGGGACAGTCTGGGAGGATGTTTTTTTTTATCTCCTATCTTTCCCAATGTTAATGCTGTTATTTTCACTCTTATACAATTTTGTTGTACTTGTTGCAATGACAATAAACCATACCTTATACCTTACCTTAAATTGACTCTTGTAAAGTTTACATACATTCAATAAAACTGACTCTAGATCAGCACAACCTGTAGTTGGTGATTTAAGATCTGATGGCATATGGCAGGTTGGAGAGGTGTTCTCTTCACGGATGAAACCCAGTTTTCACTGTACAGGGCAGATGGCAGACTGCATGTATGGCATCATGTGGGTGAGCGGTTTGCTCATGTCAACATTGTGAATCGAGTAACCCATGGTGGCGGTGGGGTAGAACACATCTCCATCATGACATATGTCATCAAATGTGAGCATTTGTTCACTCAAGTCAGTTATGACAATGAACTGCAGGCAAATGGAGACCCCGATGTGGACGATGAGCATGCAGATGAGCTTCCCTGAGACGGTTTCTGACAATTTGTGCAGAAATTATTTTGTTATGCAAACATTGTTTTAGCAGCTGTCCAGGTGGCTGGTCTACACTGTGGCAGTAATACAGTACTTTCCCCAATGTTCTGTCTCTATTAACCTCTGTTCTATCTCAGCTGGATAATGACTAACAGAGCATTACTGCTGTCTGCATCTGTTAATTAGTATTAAAGCAGGCATTTGAAAAAAAGTCACTTTCAGTGTTTTAATACATACAGTATCCAACAAAAGTGAGTACACTCCTCATATTTCTGCAAATATTTGATTGTATCTTTGCATGGGACTCTATAGAAATAAAACTTAAATATAATTTAGAGTAGTCAGTGTACAGCTTGAATAGATTTACTGTCTTCATCTGAACTTAACTCAACACACAGTCATTAATAGCAAATAGCTGCAAACATAACTGAGTACACCTCACAGTGAACATGTCCAAATTGTGTCCATAGTGTCAATATTTTGTGTGACCACCATTCTTATCTAACACTGCCTTAATCTTCTTGGGCACTGAATTCACCAGTTTCACAGGTTGCTTCTGGAATCATCTTCCACTCCTTCATGATGACATCACTGAGCTGGTGGATGTTAGACACATTGTGCTCCTCCACCTTCTGCTTGAGGATGCCCCAGTTGCTCAATTGGATTTAGGTCTGGAGACATACTTGGCCAGTCCATCACCTTTACCTTCAGCTTCCTCAGTGAAGCACCTGTCATCTTGAAGGTGTGTTTCGGATCGTTATCATGTTGGAAAACTTTTAAAGGTGCTCTGTCACAGTACATGTAGGAATTCATGTTTCCCTCAATGAACCACAGCTCCCTAGTGCAGCTCATGCAGCCCCGGGTGATGATGCTACCACCACCATACTTGACTGTAGGCAAGAAACAGTTATCTTGGTAATCTTCACCAAAGCACTGCCACACATGCTGGACACCATCTGAACCAAACAAGTTTCCCTTGGCCTTATGCTCTTGGACTGCTTGTTGTCAGCAAACTGCTTTCTTGTGCATCAGGTTTAGTAGACTAAAGAAGACTGAGTTGAGTCTTCCTTGTGGGATGACGACCATGCACACTGAGATGGTGCAGTGTGTGTTGTATGGTCTGAGCACCAATAGGACTTCCACTTGAACCTCTGCAGCAATGCTGGCAGCACTCATGTGTCTCATTTCTTGAAGCCAACCTCTGGTGGTTATACACTTCTTTTATATATTTCTAGCTACTAGAACTAAAAAGCACTTGAGACACTAAGCATGCCTTTACTGACTTGTGGTAACATGGAATCAACAATTCCATCAAGGATCAACCATTTTTTAAAAGAACAACAGACACTAGTTCACCATTTTATTCTCACCATATATGTTATAGTTCCCAGCTCCAGCAGCACATGTTGGGCTGCCAGGTCCACCTCCCCCAGCATACCTACCAATGGGAAGTGAAGGTAAGGTTAGGGGAAGATGATCATTTTAGGTACATGAAGTCATTAAAAGTATTACAGCACCAAAAAGGTGTATGAAACAATGACGACATAAGAGCAATTTGAGACATATTACATCAGATTTCAAGCCTGATCATGATAACTGAGAAAAGGCATAAGTCAACATTATTTATTATAATGAAGAATTATAAAGCATAATAAAACTCATAAAATAATGATTTCAAATATATGGTTCCATATGGCCAATGCAAACATATAAACACACATACGTGTGTGTGTGTGTGTGTGTGTGTGTGTGTGTGTGTGTGTGTGTGTGTGTGTGTGTGTGTGTGTGTACAAACCCACACACCTGACAGGAAGCCTCCAATTTCATAAATCCACCACTCAAAACAAATCATCAGTGTACTGGGGAGGGCAAGCTTCATGAATGAATCCCACTCCTGCAGTGATGCAGTGGTCCAGCCTGCAGGGGGCGACACATTCATTCATTACAATTCTCATTCAGAAAACACTTCAGCTGGTCAAAAAATATATCAGCAATTCCTTATTATTTCAGATAAATATAACCAGATTTAAACTATTATTAAAGGTGTAACATGGCTCTTTAGGTCCAGTCGTGTTGCTGGATTCACATTAAATAATAAAAAGACTCGTTTAGGAGTCAGGACAGAGTGGAGCCAATTTTACTTTAGAACTTTAAAATATTAACTGCAACAGAATCTTATGTTCCCTAACTAAAGCCACTGAAGGTACTCTTGAGCAAAGCACCTCAGTGACAGTACTGTAATAATACTGCCACAGTGAGGTAGAACTATCTATCATATGGTATTTACAGCCTTTACATCATGCATCATGATGTTAACAAACTATTATCCAACAACTTTTACCCACAGTTTTAGAATGATAAACCTTCCCAAATTTCACAACACATGACTTTCAGCATATGAATAGTCTCTTTCATAAACTCAGGTTATAATCTGAAACATCTTAGGAACTGTTGCCATGAGAGTGCGCTATTGTGGAGAGCATAAATAGTTATGCCCTCTATGCCCTCCATCCATTTAATCAAGCTGGCAGCTTAAATGTCAGTCAAAAATGGGTCCTCTCAGCACACTGAAGACATTTGGCTGTCATTAGATAACAGTTTGAGAGCTGCAGGAATAATAATCTTGCTTCTGTGCCTCCAGATTCAGCCACTAGGGATCAGGCAAACCTCTTCATAATGTTCTCTCTCTCTCTCTCTCTCTCTCTCTCTCTCTCTCTCTCTCTCTCTCTCTCTCTCTCTCTCTCTCTCTCTCTCTCTCTCTCTGTCACACACACACACACACACACACGCGCGCGCGCGGAGCTGGAAACACAGCAGAAGGAACTATAGGGATAAGAGTCTACAGTTGGACCCATTGGATTTCTTTCTCTTTGTTCTGTTTG